>JBCIKM010336047.1:0-21166 GCA_039654465.1 Melibe viridis
ATCTGCAATGATGATAAAACAGTCATCTATGCCACATATCAGCAAACTAATCTATCTGCAATGATGAAATAACAGTCACTGATGCCAGATATCAGCAAACTAATCTATATGCAATGATGATATAACAGTCATCTATGCCAGATATCAGCAAACTAATCCATCTGGAATGATGAACAAGGCTATGTAGAACTGCCATCTAACATCTTGTGCTCTGTGCCCTCCACTGCTGAAAGAATTTACTTCATGATTCTTAGCTTAAACAGCAATCATTACCTTAAAAAATATGCCCTTTAAGAACAAACAAATGAAGATTTTTGCGACCTACTACTCAGTCTAATGTGCACAAGCCAAGAGACGACATGACAAACAGTGCTTTCTTGTAGCCTCAAGTTAGCTAGACAGGGTTATAAGGAGATTAAGAAGAGAAGTTCAATACGGCTTACCTGCTCAACGTGAATCTCTGTGTTCATGGATTCAGCTATGTAAAGTAAAGAATTTACATTGTCAAACCTGTGTTGAAAAATAGTAAAAAACGAAGTGTGTAGTTGTAAAAGCTCCATTAAAAAGCAAGATGCAAAAATTTGTAGATCATTTGACATTCTAATGTAATTAAAATTGTGTAATTAAAGAGTATAGAAATAGCCTCATATAAAATAGCAAGAGTTTGTGAGCCGTCCACCTTATGGAAGAAGTGAAAAATCTTCCACTTTTGTATTAGGGACTGTTAAAATTTTCAAATACATCAAATACAATCTTACTCCTTGGAAGGCGGTTGGGGATGGGGGGCGGGGGGCCGGATCTTTGGCTCCTGTAATTAAAGTGTAAGAGAGGGTTGCCAGGGGTGGTCAATAAATTTAGGATTGCACTTTTGCTGTGAGATGGAAAAGCAGACGTACTACTATTGTCATTTTACAATTCAAACAAACATGCAATTTCAACTACAGGAACACTCTATTCTATCATTTAGCACTGATTGAACCTGGAAAAAGTTTCTGTTTTTAATTTCAGAGTTTCAAGGCTGAAAAATCCCAAGCCAGTTCAAAAAGAAAATGAACAGCTGCACAGCTCCATCCTTGAAAGGCTCCCTGCAAGGTTGACTTAGAGTGAGAGCTGAAGGAATTGTGTTAAAGAGGGTTCAAGGCTGGTACAGTGGATTCTGATCATACCATACTTTCGATGCGTCTTCTAGTAGCTGCTGACCAAAAACAAAACAAAAATCTGAAGAAGCTTCCTTAACAGGCAAAGTATTGCACTAATATAAAAGCACTGAGCACGGATTGAATGAAACTTCAGCCACAGGCAATTTTGCTGCACCAAGCGTCCATGGCTGCAGTACATTGAAACTTTGCAGATGCAAAAATTAAGATGTTAATGATCGTTTCATGCAAAATTTTGTCCCACTACATAGCTTATAAAATAGTTTTTCAACTCTTTGATTTTGGGCCTTTCTTTTTTCACCCGATATATATCACAAATGTAATATATTATTACTAAGAATGAGACCGATACAGCTCTGCAAGCCCATAATATAGCTTTATCAGGTATGCTCCATTCTAGCATGTAACATGTAAACAACAGGAAGTAATCAACACAAATCCAAAGCATAAAAAATAATGACCACAATACAAAACATTGAAGAGTAATTGAATAGTAATACTAAAGATGATAAAATCCTACTTAAGACACTTCACTGCAATATTTTTTTGAAGCAAACGTAATATTGATTTTGCCTTTCAGGCACATAGGTTTTGGTGACATGTACATGGTTATACACTGCCAGTCAAGGGTAAGCCTCAGATTTAAGATTTTTTATCTGCAAACTTAAATCTCTCTTTGACTCTTAAACAGGGGATATAGTAATATCTTCTTTTCAAACATGAGCAAGAGACAGTACTCAGATTGTAAGCTACTCAAGACACAGTTTGAAAGATGGCAACTCAGACCATGAGAACCTTTTCCATCTTTCAAACTGTGTCTTGAGTTGCTTACAACCTGGGTATTGCCTGTTGCTCCTGTTTGAGTTGCCATCAGGTATTTTTGCCTTGACGCAGGACTGTGTCAAAGTGGTCGTGACAGTATGAACATTTTGAAAATGTAAAGGCAGGCAACTAGAATATTAGGAGAATAACATAATGACACCAATCTGTCATAGTGGATTAAAATGAAATGAAAACAGGAAAAGCAACTTACTGTCCACCAACAAGTCTGTCATAATTTTCCTGAACGAACCTCCATGCAATTGGGAAACCATTTCTGGTCTTGCCAATGTCATAAATAAGGGATACAGAGCGTTCAAAACTGGTAGAATTTGGCGCAGTCACACAGGCAAGGGCGCTGGGTAGATTTTACAAGAGAAAACATAGAGAAAAAGATAAGTGGGTGCATGATGATTAGGATTTTGTTCTACAGAAATCAAAGAAAATAATACCTTTCATTCTTCTAAAACTTTGATGTAACAACTTTTAAACATTTCCCAATGCAAGTTTGATACTGTTTGATGAAACTTGGCAGCTCACGCATCAAATCCTAAATGGACTGAAGGACAGCTGTCCAAAGATCAAAACTTTCCTGAACCCGATTAGTCCAGGAATTCCATGACATACTTTATAATACTCCTCTGTCTATTTTCTCTTTTTTTTTATTGCTTTGAGAGGCCGTGCATTATTGTAAAGAAGACGAGCACAAATTTCCAAAGGGGGATTAATAACTCTGCATTATTGACTGATTATTTTGTGATTACGTGAAAAAACACGAATGAGATTTTTTTTTTTTAAAGAGAGACACCAGCACATCCACATTATTGCTGAGCAGTTGCACCATCACAAATAGGATAGAACTACTGACCATAACAAATGAGAACCCTAAGAAGCTCTAAATGTAAGAAAAGTTTTGCACTGATATAAAAAAATATGAGCAAACTTAAGCAACAGGAAATTTGGTTGGTACAAGTTTGCACTTTGTAAACATGTTATTGACTGAACTATTCTATAACCACTTTAAAATAGTGGAAAATGTATGTCTGGGGAAAATGCAGAATTTCACAAAAAATATTTGTGTTAGCAATCAAAACAGCAGACATGCTAACTGGCTGATTATTGCTTGAATGAAGGAAAGAGCTGATTTCCAACAGAGGTGAAAGCATGAATTTGTGACAATGATTTCAACTGTAGACTTACTATTCTAGAACCTGAGGCTCTTCAGCACATGCCAGGGAGTTCCTGAGGGACTTCTTTTCCTCACTGTCCTTTGTTTGCAATAGAGTCTTCCAAAAACAAAAACAAAAACAAAAACAAAAAAAAGGGGGGGGGGGGGTAAATTTTTAAAGAAGTTATTAACTGTTTATAATTAGATGATTTTTTAAAATAAATAAATTTACAGAGATACAATGGTTTTTGATATTTTGATATTGGGATAGTAAAGCAAGGTTGAGAAGTACTACTGCTATACCTAGACTGAGTGAAATTGACTTCCATTAGATCTGACAGACTTAGAGAAGACAAATCAAAGGGTACATAGCAGCAATATACTTGGTCAAATTGAGTTACAAGTCTGGATGTCAAAATAGAAGAAGAAAAGTACACGAGTAATTTCTCTGCAAATAGTTTCCAAATCATTCAAAAAAACTGCTCCAGACAAACAGACAACATTTCCTCCCTTGCTCACCTCAAAGGCAAATGTCCAGGCCTCCATGCCTCCGTGCTTGACCCCCTGGCAGTACACGATGTCTCTCATGTTGGGGTCAACCCTACAACAGTTCAAGATGTATTGCAAGAAAACTTTCACTTTCACAAAGTGAAACTAGATCAACAAAAACATTTTCATTTCAAATACAGTGTGATATTGATAAGATTATTGAAATGAAAACTCAACATTATTTAGAATCTATAATGATTGTAATGTCATGTGACGTGTCTTATGATGATACCAAAGGATCCAAAACGAGACCTTAAAACTTAAAACAAGCTGAAAGAATGTGACTTATGTTTTTTAAATCCCAAAGTGTTCGTGATCTTTAATTTTAACCTAACAATGTAATTACAAAAAAAAAAAAAAAATAAGAGAACCAAGAAATTACATTTTCTTGTGGTTTTAAACAAAACAAGGCTTAGGTCAACTAAAATGAGGCTTTGAAGACAAGACCTGTTAGTGCAACACACAAACAATATGACAACACGCTATAGATCTGAACTGGGCAGCCGTAAACAAATGAAAAGCCTGCTTAAGATTGTTCACAGAATGGGACCTTAGCCAGTGAATATAATGGAAAAGATGACAATTACACTATCAGAAAGCTTCGAGCCTTAGATTTTTATTGATAGCATTTTTACTAATATGAAACACAAGTAAAAAAAATAGTGCTTTGCATTAACAGTACAGTAAAAATCATATCTCATTAGCTACTTCACTTCACCATAAACTAACAGTGAATAAAACGGATTGATAAATTAATAGAAATTGGTCGGTCAGAGGGAAATAAACTGGCAACCTTCAGATACAAGCATGAGTGGATAATTCTTTAAAAGCTTTAGGGATTTGTTCACTAGTGAGATAAAATATTAACAAAGAAACAAAAGATGATTATCAAAACACACAACTTTCTATAAACTCTATTAATAATTTGAGCAGAGATAAATCAGCGGGAGATTGATGGGAGTCCCTGGTTGGCACTTATACTTCTGTTTCTTTCCTTTTATATTGAAATGATCGTCTCACTTTCCCCCTTTTCTGTGTTGTCCAGTTTTTGTTGTCCTATTTGCAACTCAGTGGTCATCCCTTATTTCATGTCTTTTGGTACACAACTCCCAGGCCATGAGTTAAACGTACTGAGTACTTTTGTACACAAAGGGGGTTTAAAGATCTTGGTTCTTTCTGTACCATAATGCTGTTATGGGTGATGGCCATTGGTTATTTTTGTAAGGAGAGATGATATTTTTTGTCATTTTTAGATCTTATCTCTGTGGTGTCGATATGTGGTTTGAGAGATGATATTTATTTTTTAGAGTAAATCATCCCTCTGCTGTTTGTGGTTTGATCTGTTCCCTCTTTTAACTAATTCTTTCATCTTACTTTCCCCTGGGCTCCTCTATGACCCTCCTGTGTTATGCGGCCCTAAAATTACTGATAAACAATCAAAAGAAGTGATAAATCATTGGCTAGTTTATGATCAGGGAGGACTGATCCATGGAACTATCAAATGAGAACGATTATTCCGAAATGCATGGGTCAGAAGACATAATTTGGATTAAATGTGTTTTGGATTATCCCTTTTTTCTTCATTATCCATTGTCAACTTCTTTAATCAAATTCACCTCAAAGTACTCAAAGTTCAGGAAAGTTCCTTGGTGTTTTCTCTTGCTTTCTATTTTGACACAGTGATAATTGGTCCCATCCAAATGATGGTGTGGCCGGCAGGGTAAAAAATTGAGATTAATGAAATGATACAACGATACTGATAGTGAATCTATAGGCTAGCGATTGCAGATTGGAGTCAGTCATTTTGTTGAAACAGTCTGTTTGTAGCTCCTCTCACCATGGGAAGACTTCCTCCACAATACACCATGATGATTGCTGTGCGAGACAGTGACTTTGGTGATTATTGGCATGTGAGGTCATGAAGCAGAATCCCTATCAACTGTGGGTAGGGGAGGGGTAGGTATTCCACAGGAGAGAGAGGGAGTGGCAGGGGGATGACAGGAAGGAGCAGATACCACCCAGTGATCACTGAGAGATTTCTTCTGTCATTCACTTTTTGTAAACTGAATGTTTTGAAACATAACATACTGCAGGAGCAATGCTATGATTCAATTGAAAAATGTTTTGGATCAAATTTTTTATTTTTTTTGATTAAGATGAAGTGAAATTTTGGATTAAACCAACACATTTATGAAAAAAAAAGTGTATTGCAATTTTTTTTCAGAATTAACCAGAAAGAGCCTTTTTTTCCTTACCAAAGTGGATTGCGCCAATAACACTGTTGTGTTTGAAATTGATCATTGTTCACTTAACCCTAGAAGGGTCACATGGAAAGTTCTGTGGGGTCACAGAATTTTGTTACTTCAGAGCTACGATACAAAACTTGCTATTGTGAAGCTATCTGACGAGCTAGAACCATTTATGTATACATTTTCTGAAAGGAAATTGGAAGTACATTCCGCTGCTTTCTTTTTCGTTCTTGCCTGTCATTGATAGTGATACCTATGTTTGGAATAACACCTGAGCTGGTCTCAGTGGCTCAAGAAAATGGACATGGTTTTCAAGGTATTGCGGGGATTTGTAATCCATTAATAATGTTTAGGAAAAAGTAATGGATTTTTTATTTGTAGTGGGTCGCTGAATAAAATCCCTGGAGTTTCATCAAAGATTTTGAAAATAGTAATTGTATCAATCCAGTGTCGAGAGGAGGACAAGACAAAGCCACAGAGCAAGGTAAATAAAGAAAAATACAGAAAAATAATAAATTGTCTAAAAAAATTGACATCTTTGATTCATGGTGTCTGCTCCCCGCCATTACTTTGGAGTTTCATCAGGGTACCTGCCATGGTCATGGAGTCAATTATTTTTTTTCCTGAGGGTTCGTTACCCTTTGAACTAAACATCTGCAAAATGGCTAGCCAATGGAAAACATTGTGCGTTAAACGGTTTGCCAATTTAAAGGTGTGCAATCCTGGGGGACGAGAAGGGGATTCTAGTTTGGTGAATTATTCCTGCAGCTGGATGTTTAAAGCCGATGGAAAATAAACACCTCATGCTTTCTAACTTACTTGTTTTCTGTGGTATCCTTCCTCCAGTGCCGGAACTGTCTGACCGCCTCATCAGTGCAGGACTTGACGCCCATATTACAGGCTAATTCTGCCAATACTTCTCTGCTTTTTCTGTATTGAGAAGACAGAATGTCAGGGAATATCATCATCTTAAAACCATCACACCTATTCACAAGCAACATTCAAGGCTTTGGAATCCATGACAGATTCCTAAAGCTTGAGTAGACTCAGAGGAAAGGGATTTTCTAACTATGATATTCTTCCATTGCAATGATGACACATTCATTCGTAAAATTTACCATATTATTTTGCTTACTGTTGAAAAACATAATTAAAATAATAGTTTTTTGATAGAAAACCACAAATGCAGAAGAGCAGAACTCTCATCATGAAGTTGCTCTGATTAAAGGGGGAATGATTTAAATTAGACAGATTCAGGGGAAAAGAATCGATACTACAAAACACAAACAAAACCACCATTCCACACTGCTTGTAAAGCAGTAAAGACACAGGTTTGTTGAACTTAAGGTTATATCTCGTTGCCGTTTAGGAAAACTGTAGTATGCTTGTTTTTTTTCTTATTCGCTTTCCTGCAATTACTTCCCTTTGCAGATCTAACTAGCTTTGTGCTGCAGGAACATTTGCTTTTGTTTTCCTCTATTTGACATTTCAAATATTTAGTTATTATTTCAGTCAAAATGAAAACGTTTTTTGCTCCTCCTGAAAAGTAGAAATTTTAACATACTTCAGTTTTCCTGGACTGCGGCGATCTGTATTGATGTTTGTAAATACCCAAATTCTGGAAATTTCATTCCCAGAGCTTTTATTTCCATGACTGGTGTTTCCGAATAACTAGGTATCCCAATTAGTGAGAGGAACCACTTCAAAATACTCAATATTTGCAATAATGTCTCACATGTCAGGGAGAGAAAAGGTATCACAGTTATAGAAGCCATAATGATTGTAGGGAGCACTTGTCTTTTCTTGCAGGAATCTCTGGTGTTAGAATGTGGTACAAAATAATTGAGAAATACAATACAGCACATGCATAAATGATTTGCTCAAAAAAGAAATAAATTGACAGACTAAAAGAATAGATTTGATATGTTGTTTGTCCATGACAAATGATGATAACCACTACTCAGAAATGCTTATTGCATCTAGTTTGATGAATTCAGTAGTAGCTGATTAGCCTGATCCTGGCCTGGAAATCTCTGCCATACTACATAGGGCAAAAGTGGGTGGGTGCAGCAGATAAGATGCTGGCTGCTCTGGTTTTGCAAAGCGTGCCTCTCTTCTCAAAAACTGTGGTTCTCTCTACTTCACCTGCTCTAGCTCCAAATAGATTTGAGCAGAGCAACAGCTGAGAAGATCTTGTGCAAGAGATTCCCAGGAATCAATATTGGTGTGGAGATTATTGACAGACATTTTGAGGCAGTCTTTGAATCTCTTCTTTTGACCTCCAACAGTTTGTTTCCCCTTGCTGTGTTCACGGTAGAGGGGTTGCTTGGGTTGGTGAGAGTCTGGCATGTGAAAGACATGCCCCGCTCATCACACCTGGGATTTCTGCAGTGGGGTGTAGGTGCTGGGGAGGTTTGCCTGCTTTAGCTGATTCCCTTTGATATGAAGTGTGGATAAAAGGCTGAACTGGTAGTAAGGACGACTGGTATATTGAAGAACTAGTGTGGAGTGTCCAAATCTGTTGGTTAAATTGATGGTCTATGACATTGAATTGTCACTGACATGTTCCAGTACTGGTGGTGGTGCATCAAGGGCTGAGACACTGCCCTGCTCAGCAACGCACATTTTTACAGTCTGTTGTATACCTTAATTCTTGCTTATGCATTTTCATAGTTTGTCTATTGTGACCTAGCAGATTCTATTTATATACAGGGTGCCCTTTAATAAAGAATTGAAACAGCTAAAAATCTAAAATGATCTTAGTTTTGATGGTATTAGTCTATAAAATAATCAGGAAACCCTTTTTCTACATTGACATTATTTGTGAAGTGTGGTAAAAAAAATGGAGGCATTGATTTTTTTTACTTCACCCCGGTGAAGAATTGAAATAACTAAAAAAGTTTAAAATTTTTTTAAAGATCTTGTTTTTTGCTGATGGAGATGTGTACCTGTCATCTGATCTTCAAATGTTAAATTTGAGAGAGATATTTGCTACCTCAAAGTCAAGATATGGGAAGTTGTGGCAATACAACAAACATACAGAGGGAGATAAAACGACAGATGGAGAAGTTGAGAGACAGTGACAGAGCCTACATTTATCATCAAAATATCGGAAAAATCTTTTGAGTCAGTCTGGCATGCATAAAATTCAATATAATACCTTCCATCTAATAAAGTATGATTTTAATTGTTTTTTAAAAGCGCACTGACTGTCAGAAAGTCCCTGCCTTAAGGACACCTGTATATAATGCTATAATAATAATATTATAGAGCACATGTAGGGTCACTACCCAGCTCTGCTGCCCCATGTATAGTTTCCAGCCATCGATGTTGTTTCCTTGGGTAAGGCACTTTACCACAATTACCTCATCCTATCAGAGAAGGATGTTAAGCTCAGAGGTCCCCGTGGATGTAGATCAGACAGCCTTGTCTCTGTCCAAAATGTAGTGTTACACGCCTAATGGGCGGTTAGTCTCATCCTGTGTTACATGTTGGTTGTCCACCAGGGAAATGGTATTGTAAAAAGCTTAGAGCGTGGTGAATAAGCGCTATATAAATTCTGCGTTAATTTATATCCATATTTATTGAGATTTGATCCAGCAATCATTACCTGAAAATATCCAAAGCTGGGAGTGAAGAACAACATACGAGCAATGTATTGTAGGTCAGTCAAGGCAGCCCTCCAGGGTACATTTTCTAGTTCATTATGCAGGTAATTCAAAAGGTCCAGGCCCGTGGATATTGGAAGCATGCCATTGCTGAGCATCAGTGCATGTGAATGAGAAGGAAAAGAGCATGACTAATGAGAATAGATAATACAGTATAGCACTGATATAATGAACAGCTTGGGATATTCCAAGAAGGTTTATTGTATCAGTAGCTCTATTTACCAGTCAGGATTTATGTATATTATTTACTCCCAATGAGATGCTTAAAATCTGGTCTTTATAACCATTGATTCTTTGTAAGAGTGTGCTTAAAAGCATATTTCACGGTTATTTAGCTGTGGAACAATGATGATGATGATGATGATGATGTTGATGACGATGATGATGATGATGATGATGTTGATTACGATGATGATGTTTATGATAAGAGTAGGAGTGATTAGAATTGATGATGATAATGATTATGATGACCTGTGAAAATGAGGCTGATGACAATGAAGATGTGGAACAGAAAGAAATGGTAAGAGGAAGACAAGGAGGAAGAGGGAGAGAGAGAAAGAAAGGTGACAACAAGGACAATGATAATGATGAGTATTATTAGGAGAATAGAGAAATGATATTCAGAATTAACTTTAAGGTATGACGATGAATGAAAAACAAAATTAAGGACATTGGATTTTGAAAATTTGGATGAATGAAAAAAAACCCAACAAAATTGCATAAATTGGATTACTTTATGAAACTCCATGCATCGTCAATGATTTGAGCCCGACTGATCACTGAAATTACCTGGGTTTACGTATGTGAATAATAGGAAAGGTGTTAGGACAATGCTGACACTGACATGGAAAGGCAAAAATAGCATCAAACAATTCAGTAAAGGATAAAAGAGCATGCAAAATTCAGTCGTTATCTCATGGAAATGTTTCTAAAGAAGACAGGGGTATATGATTCAACTTGGAGTATGACATTCTTCCTGAAAACCTGCTAAAGAGTTAATCAGCAACATTGTGACAGAATTTTGTTCATGCATCTTTGATTCTAACATCTGTAGAAGATCTATTCATTCAATTTGGTGTGTAATCATTTATTGACTTGACAATTTTTTCACTTCTTTTGTCCCAACAGACATGAAGATACTCTACAAGAAAAATGCCAAATTTTTTTAGATGTGTTTTTATCTTTGTATTAAACCATAGTGTGCTATAATTTCGGCCCAAGACATTGATTGGAGTTCTGAAATATTGAGGTGCTGGTAACTGCTCTGCTGAATAGAATTGTTAGTGGTAGGAATTAATGTTGGAATTTAGCATGGACAATGTGTTGGCGGCTGTTCATAGGACTCGAACCAGTGGCTTTTGGATTGTGAGGTGAACACTTCACATCTATACAACCAGCAAGTGACAACTTAATAAGAAAATGACCCAAAATGTTGTTTGCTGTTCATGGGATTTGAACCTGTAATTTTCGGGTTAAGCTAGCACCTTGACCTCACAGTTTTGTTGTTTATTGGTAGTTGTCGAGTGCCTCATCACATTAGAATCAAAGGGGGAGAAATAAGATAATAGAATTAGAAGAAAGAATGACAGAGAAAAAACAGTAGAGAGAGAATTTAAACAGAAAAAAAAATTATTCTCAAAAGATTAAAACTGCACAGAGATGATTGGTACTGATAAATTAAACAAATCGTCCCTCTTAACTACACAATAGTCACCAACAGAATGGAAAAGTGGGCCTGGAAGACCCAAGCTTTTTACACCCCTAGGAGGACTATGGAGTTACGAACCTAAGGCATGAAAAAAGGGATGAACACTGAAAAGCAAACAAGACAACAGAAACAGGATGGCATAAGAGAGGGGAAAAAGGAAGATGATAACTTCAGTATTAAAGTGAAGGGGCAGAAATAGAGCACATGTGGGGCAAATCTAACATAATTCCCCAACTGCTGGAACACATTTATTGTAACTCAATCAGGAACTGGATTACATGGCGGCAAACAGATAATCACTTGGCAGTTTAAAAAAAAAGAAAATTAATTAATCAATTCTTATTATTTATTTATTATTATCTTTTTAGGGGGAGGGGGCAAAAATGCTCCAAAATGAAGAGGAGAATTAACAAGTGAGCTCCTTCCATTGCAGCCTACATTGGACTAGGGCCATACAGCAGTACTGTGGTGAAATTAAATCAGTGCAGAGGAGAAATTGATCTTTAACTGCACAACTTGGTTAGAAAACAAGCGTGAGAAATAAAAACCAATTTTTTGAACACCAAATAACACCATTTTTAATGTAACTTCTGCAAAATGGACCGGAACACAAGACTACAAGGCACAAATGGCTCTAAGAAAAGAACAAATCTTGTCTGACTTACATCCGGGTCTCTTTGCAGTTGTCTAGCCAAGGCATTCCAGTTTTTCCCATCATACATGACCCGGTAATATCCCAGTTGGTTCCTATTTACAAGATACCATTCCTGAGCATCATGAGAAGCAGGCAAATTGTCCTGTCCAACATTCAGGGTCTCTGAGAAAGGAGTTTCAAGTTTTCAATGTAAACTTACTTGGTAACAATTTCAATAGAAAGAAATGTCATGGTTGATTCTCTTCTAAGAATTCCCTTTTCAGACGTAGTTTTTTTCTGGATAAGTTTGCCCCATATGCAATTTAAGATGAAAGTTTGAAATCTTTTATAAACTCTGCCAAACCCATTCAATCAAGTGTTAAAAAGAAGCTATCAATATCTTGATGGAAAAAACGGCGACATAAATATGGCACCATTTTGAGCAAAGGCAAAGCTCTACAAAATTGTGAACAACAGTCATGATGGAAACCTGTCATCTGTCAAGCTGGCCACCAAATCCCCATCACAGGAGGGCGGTACAGCAGATCATCCTCTTCTCTCTCACTATCAGTTGCAATAACCCTGTAGCTACAAGATAATAAAAGCACAAATTGAAAGAGAATGCCCTTTTGATGAACTCAGACAGGTCATTAAGTACTGTTCTTTCTTAAACATAATTTTATATATGATATTTAAGGATAAAAACTTTTACTTTCAGTCTCATTCTTGTACAGCCAGTAAATTTGGTCATCTTGTTTGGAATTGCTTGATGTCCAAGTGATAGGTATACTCCATCTATATCTGTGAGAGAGTGAATGCAAATTGTTCTTCTTATTATAAGTGCTTATAGGGAAACTTTATGCACTTAACTGTCTAATGTACAGCTTGCCATTTCAAATTCTTGCTGTCTCTGATTTATAAGCAGAGGAAATTGTGGAAAAAGTGTCTCAGACAAATTTACTACTGTGGAATCAGCATGAAGTCACCTTCAAGTCAACTGTTGCTTTAAGTCAACACATGTTAGTGGAACAGAGGTGCGTGAAACAAGCACGTTTTGCCTCTTCATGAATACCACGATGCCTATGACCATTTTGACATGTTTGTTTTGCTTCATTGGCTGGATATCGCCTCCCAAGTCACGGCCGCGTGAAGTGCCCACTGGACCCTTCAACTGTGTCTACCTTGGCATCACACATATATTACAATTAGCCGTATTACTACCACTGGGACTGCTCACACCAGTAAAACGATTTGCCATTTCTCATTGTGCTGCTCATTTAGTCACAGTCTTTCCCCTCTTGTTAAAACAAATGAAAAGAAAACAAAAGGCAACAACTGAAAAAAAAAAACAACCCAAAAAACAACACCAAAACCCTCTAAAACACCCAGCATACGTATCCAAATGTTACTATGTACAGGAAAAACTACAAACTATGTCAAGGACAAAACACACGTGCACACAACTTACTAAAAAACAAACAAAAAATCCATAAAAGCATCAAGAGCCCTGATGTACTGTCATCCTACGACATATTTTTCATATCCTTCCAAATTGATAAAGTCAACCATGCTTAAAGTCAACACTTTTCCCAGTCCTAAGTCTTGACTTTATCCGGATTCCAATGTTCGACATATAAAAATGAAGTCACGGTATAAAAACGGTTCATAGCCTTTACTTGATCTCCTGTCAACAAAAACTTGGATTATATTTCTGACCCTTTGCAAAAAACAAAACAAAAGCACAACAGCATTATTTAGGTCCACTAGTGTTTGAGCTATTCAAATTCTGTATCCTTCAATTATTACAAAAAACCAAACATGGTATAACTTGCACTTTTCTGTTGTTTCTCGCTTAGAGAAATGGCATGTTATTGTTTTTTGAATTTCAAAATGATACAAAAAATGAATTGTCTTAGAATTTAATTATTGTGTCTTATAACTTCCATATGCTTCTTACATTGTGATGTTGTCCCAAAGTGGCGGTATCTGTACTATCACTCCAAAGAAGGGGATATATTTTATAAATTGCTGCATCCGTGATGCATGCACTTCCAACTTTATTTCTTTTAGGCTAAAAGAAGTACCACATTTATGAAACATTTTCAAATTCCCACTTTTGAATGCACAAGAAACCCGTAGCAGCCTTGGCTGCGTAACTCCAAACTATATTTTGATTTCCCTTGTGTCTCAATTCCACTAAACCACCCCCTCACCCTTCCCCCCTCCCTGCCTTCGTCCAAGTCGTCACTAGCCTCTTGTCATGCGGTGTCTGTGGCGAGAAACTGTGCCATCAACAACCATGATGGCATCTCAAATTTGTTCTCTTCTGCCTTACTAATACGGAAAATGGTTATTTGTAAAGTTATACGTTTCTTAATTAATATGAAATTCCCGATAGACATTCTTCAAAGCGAGAGCTTTGATTTGAGACCTTATTTCCAAAAATTTTTCAACGGAGAGCAGAGAAGTTCAGTAACACACAGACCCACAGACAGACAGACAGACAGACAGTCAGAAAATTTATAATAGAAGTATATCCAAGAAGGGAGAAAATAACAGGCGGTGGAGTAATCAGAATTCAAGATAAAACTTCTCGTTGATCAGAACTTTTTAGATTTATTTTACACACTTGCTCCGCACTGTATAATTTTGAGGTAAACAATATATAATATGCATGTATTTGGCTAACGCTACTTCGATTGTGTGAAATCAGTTCTAAGAATGTTTGTTTATTTGTTTCTTAAATGCTGGTTTTAGGCCCTTAGGACACACCAAGGTCAGAGAGGGGCGCATCTGAATTTTTTCTTTTATCCCAGTTTCCAAAGCTCATTTCTCTCAACTCTTCCAGGACCAGAAATCATCCAAGGCTTGGAGTCTGTTGAAATTCTTCCATCTGAACCTCAGGCCTACTGGCAACAGGATTTTAATATAAAAAGCATTTGGCAGTAGACTATTTTGATTTTTGAGTCCATTCCCTGCTTTGTCCTAAAGCACATGAACTACTCACCCAAACTTTGAGGAGTAGATGCCAGGGTCCTCCACAGCACCAGGGTTGCACAAATATCGATCTTGTCTGACCTGGATGGAAAATTCATTAAAAAGAAACCCCCGATACATCATGCTTCTGAGTCTTCATAAAAGGGACCCTTGTTTTAACTGTATCAAAAATAGAAGATAAATTCACAGGTCCCCTGTGTATGCTGTTATAGAAAAGAATCCTTGGATATATAGATAGCAGTTGTATAACGCTTAACTCTGTGAGAACAGGTGCTAAGCGCTAACAACTGCTAGTAATTATGCCATTGTAAGAGCACCTTGCAAAGCTGCTAGTAGTAAGCAAATTCCCAGCACGAAGCATGGGTGAGCCTATTTGTAGGACTTGATTTGGAATTTTGCCCAGACAGCAGCCTTGCGGCCTACTTTTTTCAATTTTCAAATGCCAAGGGTGCTTTAAAACGCGCAACCTGCATGCAGGAGCTCCTAGTTTATTGTCCACCTCTGATAGAAGTAGGTTTTTGATCCCACTTGAATAGGACTAGGGAAAGGCTTTCAATCAGAAAAAGGCCAGTCATTTTTGCTTTTCATGGGACTCGAATTGGTAGCTATTCAATTAGAGAGGTGTATGTACCTCTATGTCACCAGGGAGTGACAACAAACCGGCATTGAACGGAGAATTTGTCGGTGTTCATGTGACTCCAACCTTTCGCTTGGGAGGCGAGCACCGTGATTCTCTGTCACATACGCCCTTAGCGGTTGGAAATAAAAAAAAAAGGTCTGTCTGAGCAAAATTCCAATTCTGACCACTGAGAATTATGCTCAGCACAGTTCATAGAAGAGGAAGAAGAAGCCAGTTTATAATTCAAGTACCTTGCATTTTGATCTGTTAGTCAAGAGAGTGGGTATAAAATGGTCAACAAACCATCTCATCTGATGAAAGATGGAACCAAATGAGAAAATGCCACAAAATTGGAATAGTTGTAGGGCTGAACTTACATGTATAAGACTGTGATTGCCATTACGGATCCTCTTAACAGTCAAAACTGGGTAGTTCATTTGTAGAATCCAAGTGTCCATTATGCTTTTAACCGGAATGTCCTTACCCTCTGAAGTGGCTTGCTGTTGAGAGTAAGAGATAAAAAAGCATTCAAAGAGTTGTGATTTTGTTCCATATTTCACTGTATCATTCCACAGGCAAAAATTACTGCCCACGTGTCACATTGCACCTTTTTTTTTGGCTGCCCTCTTTTTAGCACTCTGCACAGTCTGTGGATATCTAGAACTAACAATAAACAATGCTGTGATAGAAGTTTCATTCATCAACAAGGCTCAATGCAGTGACATAAGTTTCATTCATTAATTAGGCTCAATGCTGTGACAGAAATTTCATTCTTCAACCAGGCTCAATGCTGTGACAGAAGTTTCATTCATCAACCAGGCTCAATGCTGTGACAAAAGTTTCATTCATCAACCAGGCTCAATGCTGTGACAGAAGTTTCATTCATCAATCAGGCTCAATGCTGTGACAGAAGTTTCATTCATCAACCAGGCTCAATGCTGTGGTAGAGGTTTCATTCATCAACCAGGCTCAATGCTGTGGTAGAGGTTTCATTCATCAACCAGGCTCAATGCTGTGATAGAGGTTTCATTCATCAACCAGGCTCAATGCTGTGACAGAAGTTTCATTCATCAACCAAGCTCAATGCTATGATAGAGGTTTCATTCATCAACCAGGCTCAATGCTGTGACAGACGTTTCATTCATCAACCAGGCTCAATGCTATGACAGAAGTTTCATTCATCAACCAGGCTCAATGCTGTGACAGAAGTTTCAATCATCAACCAGGCTCAATGCTGTGACAGAAGTTTCATTCACCAACCAGGCGCAATACTGTGACAGAAGTTTCATTCATCAACCAGGCTCATTACTGTGACAGTTGTTTCATTCATCAACCAGGCTTAATGCTCTGATAGAGGTTTTTAATTCGTCAACCAGGCTCAATGCTGTGACAGAAGTTTCATCAACCAGGCTTAATGCTGTGATAAAGGTTTCATTCATCGACCAGGCTCAATGCTGTGACAGAAGTTTCATTCATCAACCAGGCTTAATGCTCTGATAGAGGTTTCATTCATCAACCAGGCTCAATGCTGTGACAGAAGTTTCATTCATCAACCAGGCTCAATGCTGTGGTAGAGGTTTCATTCATCAACCAGGCTCAATGCTGTGGTAGAGGTTTCATTCATCAACCAGGCTCAATGCTGTGATAGAGGTTTCATTCATCAACCAGGCTCAATGCTGTGACAGAAGTTTCATTCATCAACCAAGCTCAATGCTATGATAGAGGTTTCATTCATCAACCAGGCTCAATGCTGTGACAGACGTTTCATTCATCAACCAGGCTCAATGTTGTGATAGAAGTTTCATTCACCAACCAGGCGCAATACTATGACAGAAGTTTCATTCATCAACCACCCTCAATACTGTGACAGAAGTGTCATTCATCAACCAGGCTCTATGTTGTGATAGAGATTTCATTCATCAACCAGGCTCAATGCTGTGACAGAAGTTTCATTCATCAACCAGGCTCAATGCTGGGATAGAAGTTTCATTCATCAACCAGGCTCAAAACTGGGATAGAAGTTTCATTTATCAACCAGGCTCAATGCTGTGACAGAAGTTTCATTCATCAAGCAGGCTCAATGCTGTGACAGAAGTTTCATTCATCAAGCAGGCTCAATGCTGTGACAGAAGTTTCATGCATCAACCAGGCTCAAAGCTGTGATAGAAGTTTCATTCACCAACCAGGCTCAATGCTGTGACAGAAGTTTCATTCATCAACCTGGCTCAATGCTGTGATAGAGGTTTCATTCATCAACCAGGCTCAATGCTGTGATAGAGGTTTCATTCATCAACCAGACTCAATACTGTGACAGAAGTTTCATTCATCAACCAGGCTCAATACTGTGACAGAAGTTTCATTCATCAACCAGGCTCATTACTGTGACAGAAGTTTCATTCATCAACCAGGCTTAATGCTCTGATAGAGGTTTCATTCATCAACCAGGCTCAATGCTATGACAGAAGTTTCATTCATCAACCAGGCTTAATGCTGTGATAAAGGTTTCATTCATCGACCAGGCTCAATGCTGTGACAGAAGTTTCATTCATCAACCAGGCTTAATGCTCTGATAGAGGTTTCATTCATCAACCAGGCTCAATGCTGTGACAGAAGTTTCATTCATCAACCAGGCTCAATGCTGTGGTAGAGGTTTCATTCATCAACCAGGCTCAATGCTTTGACAGAAGTTTCATTCATCGACCAGGCTGAGACTCAATGTAGTACAGGATTAAACCTTGAACAAAAATTCTATTAAATTGATTGGTACTCTGCAATTAATCTTTACTATGACTGGTTTGTTCATTGTTTTTACTTGCTTGCAAATGGAAAGAGTGATCCGCTAGTAAGGAGTGGGACGCCTTCCGAATAGAGTTGACATTAGTTTGAACATTTATAGCAGTGATAATTAGATTCAGACATGTAAACAGGTGCTGAAAAAATTGTCTGAATGATGAATGCAGTTAAAAGTAAGTTTCAGTTTAAGAAAAAATGTGAGTTTTCAGGCTTGATTTAAGAGAATCTACAGATACAGCTTCTCTAAGTTTCTTGGGGAGTTTATTCCACGCATTGGGAGTGGCATGGTCAAAAGATTGTACACCAAAAAGTTTATTTTAAAACATTTTGTTTTCAAAAGTGTGTTATCTGAATAAGATCTTAAGTACCTGGAGGGAGTATATGTTTGAAAACTCTCAGGTAGATATAAAGGGGTATCTTGTGTCATACAATTGTGGCATTTATGTCACCATTATTTATGCAATAACAAAGCCACAGACGTAAAGATAACTTACTTGGGGGGAAATCATTAACCAAAATTAGCAAACTGAACTAACGTCACAAAGTAATTGGCTGGATAAGAGCCATGTGTCTTGCTTTTCAAGTGATTGTGTGTTTAGTAGTAAAATCAGAAATTTGTTAAAAAAAAAAAAAAAAAAGAATTATTTAATGTGTGATGCTAGGTGCTCTGTGTGCAAATTGGCACAAAAATTTACAGGTCTGAAAAACAGTCTAATAAATTCATTACGGCCCCTTATTTTTCTTTGATTCTTATTTTTCCACAAACATCAATGACTATTTGTCGCATTCCATATTTGATCCACAGATCCCTAACGGCATAATTGGAATTGATTTCTTATTGTAAAATGAGGTAGTTCCACTTTCTATGCATCTTACATCTTCCAGAGCTTGCCACAGGTGGTCATGAGAAGCAGCCTGGAACTTCTTGGTATGCAGGTATCTCTGGAAAAGATAAGTCCTATACAATAAATCATAGGTTCTAAATTGTCATGGAAACAAATATCCTTTTCTTTTTTTCATACAGCAAATTTCACAAAAGCTTTCAGATACTATTTTTGTTATAATTGTGACCTTGTTGAATCATATATTGTGATAGCACTAATTTTGTTTTGGTTACTTGTGCTCTATAAGAACTTCAAAAGTAAATGAGTTTCTATAGCAACAAATGACTGCAACTCCATGATTGGATATGAATGAATGAATTAGCTTCCACATTCCAGTCATCCTAGAAGGACACCCTGGCAGCTTTAGTTATTTCAGCCACCAGCTCCCTCCATTTATTGTCCCTGTCCTGGGCCAGTTCTGAGAGCCGCTTGAGGTTGTCTGCTGATCACAGTGGGAGGCTTTCGTTTGACCTCTGCAAGTCCCTGTTGAGCACGATAGGCAATGTCTTTGTTGGGCGGCCTCTGTGACTCTTACTAGAACCAGCAAAATAAAATGACATAGCCTTGTTGGCAGGGAACTTACTGTTCCAATAGTTGCCATTTCCTCTCGAGGACAAAGAGGATATCAGTGATTTGATATAAGCAAGATTATTGATTTTTATCTAAAGTTAGACCATCCAAATTGTCATTGCCAACAAAGGACTGAACGCCTTTCTGACAAGAGACCAGTGTTCTCCCAAAACTGTGAAATCTACAGCTGCCCAATTAAGAGTATTATCAGATCGAAATAGTGCACTGCAATATTTATTCTACTAGTTCTGTGTAAGCAAGCTTTATTCATATTTTTATCTGATATTGTTGCCTTATCTTTATAAAATCAATACAATGGAAGAAACACTGTTTGAAAAGACAATTGTATATGTTCTCCAATTTCAAATTCGAAGATGGATGAATGTTTTGGTTTTTTTTTACTGTATGAGTTGGAAAGATTAGACAGTGATTACAATCACAATATTTTATCTGTGGCTTTTAATTGATAGAGGATGCCTTAATTGACCCAAAGAGTATGCCTTGGCAGTTGAATACAAGTTATAGGGAATTATGAGTTTTGTGTGTCTTTTTAACTGTCAGTTGGCAGCAACTCTGATTCATTAAGAGCTTACTCTTGAGGGCCTCATGAAAAAGAAGCTTAACTCTTTACTGATCTATTTTTTTCAAGATTTTTTTTTTTTTTTACCCTTCAAAAATTTCGAAAATGGGCACAGTTGTTTAAAACGCAGTATAAAAACGTCAAAATGAAATAACAATGCTGTATGTTATATCAAATTGAAGGGGAAAGCTTGTAGAATGTAAGGAAAGGATATTCAGCGTGACACTTGAGAGGAATTGTGGTAATGTCGTCGGAGAAAGAGCAAAGAATGCGTCATTTAGCCCCTAAAACCATCATACATAGACCTGTATTTTGATCAAAATAATTAGATCTCAATGTTAACTTCATTCGGTAATCCAATATTAGTTACCAAAACAGAATCCAATCGTTCAAAGAAAATAGCATTGTAGTTAGATTAGAAACAGTGAATTTACAACAACTTTACTTTATTCTGGTCATTACTATTTACGGTATGCCTGGCAACCAACCAACTCATTAAAAAAAGGCAAAAAAATCAACAAAAACTTATAAACTGTGGTCAAATTTGACTCTCACGGCTTTGTAAGACGTTTAGTTAGTGAAGGAAACCATAACATCCGGGTTAGAGCCTCGTACTTTTAATATTTCCCTAATTTAGTGTATCTACTTCGGACGCAGTGAGCGGCACCGAACAGTTTAAGAGTTAAGTCAAAGAATACGAGGGGAGTTCAATATGTCCTTAGCATGACAATGATAGAACAAACCCACAGACTTGAAATTTGGCACACTTAC
>JBCIKM010336155.1:0-11321 GCA_039654465.1 Melibe viridis
CACTGAGTTGCAGACAAGACAACAAAAACAGGACATCACAGAAAAGGGGAAATAGAAAGACGATAGCTTCAGTGTAACAGAAAAGAAACAGAAGTAGAAGAGCCCACCAGGGACTAAATTAAAGGATTGTTTCAATAATTTTTTTTTTAATTCACTGATTATGTCCGCTCAAGAATGTGCTAGACAGCCAAGGAGTTTTTAGATTTTACAGTCGCGTCGTGCCATTCAGCTTCCATAGACTGGTCAGGTATGGAACATGAAATGCCGCTCCTTTACCGTAACTAGAGTGTTTGAGAAAGAAGGACCATACGACCACCATGAGTGTACTAATCAGGTGAATTGAATTATATGACCAAACAACCCCTTAATATAGTTGAAAGTCTTTTCACAAAAAAAAACAATTAATCACCCTCGCTGTCTGTTTCCAACCATAACTAAAAGAAAAGAGGCAAACCAAATCTGATTGAGTATAAACTCATAAGCGTTTTAATTCTGAAAAAAAAATATCATAGTCTATCATGTTCTATTAAAACACTGATTGTTTACAGATTCATATTCTTGTCTTCATTTTGTTTGTTTACAACAAACTATGTCTCGCTTTTCTGCAGCTTGCAGTCCAATGTGGCTTATGCAAGGTAAAAAACAAGTTTTTCCTCTAAATTCGTGTGGTGAAGCTTTTAATCAGGAGCGACTTATAGTCCAAGAATTAGGGTAAATTAAATATGTAATCCAAATCCTTGAAAAAAAAGAAAATTGTAGACTGTCTATGACTGAAAGTGGCAGCTAAAGCTCTGTGATTCAGTAAAAGTCTACCCACAGCATTGTTCTAAAAACTACACTATTTTTCATTTGTTTTTCAAACACCCATCAATGCCAGTAGAACACCTACCAGCTTATGGAAGAGGGTTGTGGGGTCAGAGGTCACAGCATCAGCCTTTTCATCATTGACACCACTACCAGTCCCATCAGCCTCATCACCTAAGCCAGGTTCATCAGTTACTTCCTGTTTCATGTCGTCAAGCTCACTAAACTGGTGGTAGTGCTGAGTTGGGCTTTCCACTAGGAAGGTTTGTGATGGGGCAGAAAAAGGGCCTTCTAGGGGGTTGGCAGTCTGTTCTATCTTCACCTGGAGAAGAGGGAGAAAAATTATCACTTTCAATGCATATGACCATTTTACTATAGCCCAATGTCATTTTATATTTCTTTATTTATTACTAAGCCTATCATTAGTTAGGCAAATAAAGAATATGTGTGTTTGTTAGTTGGCGGTTAAAGGGCCCCATAACACATGAGGCTCATAGAGGCAGGAGCCCAGCAAGGGAGAAAGATTCATGTAAAACCAAAAAGGTATAACACACATCCAACCACACACCAGCCCCAACCCCACCAAATTCCTTGTTGGCAGAAGATGGAACCTTTTGGTTGAGAGACCCGCCCACGAAATTTAAGTACCAGTTGACCCCTGCCCTGTTCCCCCCCCCTCCCCCCAACCTCCTTCTCTCCCCTTCCCCCAAAGAAAAAAATGCTAAACACCTAGACCGCAGAGAAATAGTGATATTTACAGAAAGCAAACTCAACCTAACAGATTAAATGTCTTTGATAGAAGCAGTTATTAATGTTGGAAGTGAGCAGTCAATGGAAAATGTTCAATGTGTCATCTGTGCGTTGCACATGTTAATACATTCAAAATGTGTCATTACAGTATGACATTGCTCTGAGAAATTGCTCTCGTGAGAGGGAAAGAGAGAGAGAGAGAGAGAGAGAGAGAGAGAGAGAGAGAGAGAGTAAGTGAGTGAGTGAGTGAGTGAGTGAGTGTGTGTGTGTGTGTTTGTGTGTGTGTGTGTGTGTGTGTGAGTGTGTGTGTGTGTATGTGCGAGGTGTGCATGCATTCATAAGTGCTTGAGGGAATGAGTGAGTGATTGAGTGAGTGTGTGAGTGTGTGTGAGTGAGTAAGTGAGTGAGTGAGAGAGTGAGTGAGGAAGGGAGCGAGTGACTGAGAGCTTGAGTGAGAGAATGTGAGTGATTGGGTGGGTGGGAGAGAATGAGTGAGTTTGTGAGTCAGTCAGTGTGTGCATGAGTGAGTGTATGAATGTGTGTTCCACAGGAAACACCTACCTCTGACAAGGCCTGGTATTGGTGATCGCTTTCCTCAACACTGTCCGTTTCAGAATCATCACCACCATTACAATCAGCATCACTTTCCACATCATCCTCATCCATCATTTCCTCCTTGATGTCAAGGTCACCAACCTGGAAGTCGCGTTGCACCGATCCCTGCTTTGGCCAAGGTGTGGGACTTTCCATGGGACAAGGTCGTGATGGGATACGAAAAGGACCTCCAACAGGGTATACAGTCTGTTCCATTGCCACCTAGATATGTACAAAAATAAAAGAGAAACAATCTTTTAAATTCAATGAAAATGGCCTATATTTCTGAAAGGCAATTTAGCTTTTCCCTAAGAAATCCAAACAGCAAAGGCTGTCACTCCTTGGAGATGTATACTAGAGATGTGAAGTTGCCCCTTAACCTCAGGGCTACAGGTTCAAGTCCTATTTGGATAACTTTGCCCAATCATTCATCTAGCCAAACTCTAGTCCTGAGCTAGATGGGACTTTGCAACTTTTCCTACCATAGATGAGCATCTGAAGAATAGAGCAGGAGCTGACACTGGAAATAGATGACAATAACAGAAGATGGTATAGACACAGTGCCGAGATGAGTCAAAGCCATAGAAAGAAAGAAAAAAAACCAGGTAGGTGTGCCCAAGGAGGGATTTGGACACAGGGCCAGTTATGGCACCCACTACACACACACACACACACACACACACACACACACACAAACACACACACACAGCAGGCCAACCAAATGAGCCGCAGATGACAACATACCTGTTTGTTTTTTTTCTTTCTCTGGTTTTGACTCATCTTGGCACTGTGTCTTTACCATTTTCTCTTATTAGTGATGGACAAGAAACTTGGAAATTCCTTGTAAACGGTGAGCATATTTAATTTAAAGAATCCTTGACAAATGGCAATAGAAATGAGAAGGAAGTGAAGAAACATTACTTTTCTGTTTGTCATGAAAATGTAATTGCATCAATAGCTCTATATGATAGGATGTGGTCCTGTCTTGAAGAAGAGGAAGATTTTCACATATCTAAAGTGGAAGCAAAGATATGGAGAGTTCTTTGGAGTTGGGTCAGAAAGCATCATTTTCTTTCAATCTGTTATTATTTGTTTAATTACATAATTTTTAAAGGAAAATGGTTGTTTATATGTTGAATGTGGAATAAAGAATCTCCAAAATCATGGATATTTTCATTGGGTGTTTTGTTGATTTTTTATGATAATTTAACACTCACTAAGTCTGAGGATCTGCATCACAGCATTTACTTTTTTGGGAGGGCATACCACTTTAAACAAGAGAAAAAGCACTAAAAGCTGTTTTAATACTTTTTTGTGTGTGTCTAGTAAAAAGAACTAACATTAAACTTTTAAAAAGAGCCTTTTTGTGTTCTTTTAGGTAAAAAAATTACAATAGAAAACTAAGATATTGTCAATGTCCATTTTTAGACATGTGTCGTTGATAAAATGGACTTAGTCAAGTTTATGGTGGGTTATTTTAGGTCAATATTTTCAATCCTGAATATTTTTCTATTTTTGATGGTGTAAAAAGGTTTATTTATCATATTTACGTGTTTAAAGAGAAACAAAAACAAAACAAAAATTGTTATCAAGGTGTCCTAATCTCATCAACTATGTGAATACGACCCTGTCCATCATCACAGTGAGCAGATGTGGATCTCTCAGCTGATAGATTTTTAATTTATCAAGTTGAATTCAACCAGCTTTTCTCCTTTTCTCTAAAAAGGTAGGTGTACAAACAAGAAATGTGTTGTGACTGTGGCAACTGAAACAGTAACTGGAGAAATCCAGTCCGTAGAATTTGCCATGTGCAATAATGGATCATGACTATATAAGAAAAGGATTAAAATAATGATGAAATTTCCTATATTCATCCCACAGGGGAAATGTCTCTTAAGGATCTCCTCCAAGGGAAAATTAGGAAATGCTAAGCCTCAGTAACAAGCAGAGCTGCAAAGGTGGTTGACGTGACGATGCCAGCATGAATCAAACCAGCGTCCATTGACATGCTAGTCCAATGCCTGACAGACTGAGCTACCTGGTCACCGAGTACCAAATCGTGTTTCACTGAGGAACACTTACCTGTTGAGCAACTTGATTTTGGTGGTCACTCATCATAGCATCCACCTTTTCATCAACATAACCAGCATCAGGGTCCATACCATTTGCATCAGTTGCTTCCTGCTTGATGTCAAGATCATCACACACGTGGTGGTACACCTGTCCCTGGTGAGACTCCGGTGTGGGACTCTCCGTAGGAAAGGGTTGTGATAGGGCACTAGAAGGACTTCCTGCATCACTCAAAGTTCCTACATGCTTTATGTCATTACTAACATGGTGGTATATCTGTCCATGGTGTGGCTTATATGCAGGACTTTCTATAGGAAAGGGTTGTGATGGGGGACTAGAAGGACTTCCTCCATCATTAATAGCTCCTACTTGCTTGACTTCGTGGTGCAAAGGTTGTTGCTTGTGTAACGGAGATGTCTGTGTCTGGCTTAGACCAGGAGGAGGAAATGGAGTGTCGTGACATTCCCTATCTGTGTAAGTAATCTTTGTGGCCTCCAACTGGAAAAGAGGAAAAGATAAAAAATGTTGAGGTAAGACACCAATTCCTTCTGTTTTTCTTTTTTTTTTTTTTTTGTAAAAAAATACATCTCTATGGAACGAGACAGGAGAGGATGATAGGTCGTTGGGAAACTTGAAAATTGGTATAAGCAAAGTTTATGTTAACCATTGCAGAGTTACTGCTTTATAAGGCTACCAGACAGAACATGACAGAACGACAATTTTTCTTTTTAAATCAGCTTTTCCATCTGCAAATCAATGTCAGGGCCTGGTCCTCCATGTACAGTACCTAAATAAAAAAAAACACTTGATGTCTGTTTGTCTGTCTGGTCTAGTCTGGTCTGTTCTGTTCTGTTCTGTTATGGTCTGGTCTGGTCAAGTCCAGTCTGGTCTAGTCAGTCTGGTCTGTCTGTCTGTCTGTCTGTCTATAGTCTGGTCTGGTCTGTTCTGGTCAAGTCCAGTCCTGTCTAGTCAGTCCGGTCTGGTCTGGTCAAGTCCAGTCCTATCTAATCAGTCCAGTCTGTCTGTCTGGTCTGGTCTGGTCTGGTCTGGTCAGTCCAGTCTGTCTGTCTGTCTGTCTGTCTGGTCTGGTCTGGTCTGGTCTGGTCTGGTCTGGTCAGTCCAGTCTGTCTGTCTGTCTGGTCAAGTCAAGTCAAGTCAAGTCCAGTCAGTCCAGTCTGTCTGTCTGTCTGTATGTTGCTACTTATAAAGTGCTAAATCCTTGTAACAATCAAATGTTCTAAGTACTTACAATGACGTAATGACTAATCTGCCATAGTTGGAGATTACATGTCATTGTCAGAACACCCTTCAAACCTGCTGGTAGCAATGCTCTGCACTAAGCATGGGTGAACTATTTTGTGGGGATTAATTTGAAAACATAAAGAGTTAAAGTTTGGTTATTTTGGTCGTAATGCTAGAATGCCCAACCTCTTAGCCAACTCCTCAAATTTTAACCTAATTCAAACACCTACGTAGAAGGCAAGCGAGCTTCCAATCTTTACACATCTTACATACACAGACTCAACTAATAGCCTGGATTTGGTTGGCAAGGGCGAAACTATTATGTGTTTGTTTTACCACTGCTCTAATGTCTTGAATCAGTCGTTGAAGCTTTTCAAACTCTGCCCATCCTTTTTCTCTCATCTGACCATCAACCAAGCAAGCATGGAGAAGCTCTACGTTGATCCTGTGAGGACACACCAAAGAAGTTAAATCATTTAGAACTGAAATAAGACAGCAGCATACTGTATTGAACTATGCTTTTATTCTAATATTACTTTTCAACAGGGGAAGCCCCCCCCCCCCCAAAAAAAAGACTAATTTATGATGCATTCAGCTCAGATGTGGTACAGAATGACACTAGCTTTGCATATTAAGACAAGGTACAAATTTATTGCTGTATCATTCTACCTACTCAGCCCAGGGCAATCTCCCATCTACCGGCCTTGGACACAAGAGTGCTCCCAGGCAAAAGGCGGCTTCCCACCCCTAAGTCCCGGGACGATGGCGAGAAGGATAACAGAGACCGAGTTCTGACGGAGTGATGGAAAGAAACTCGGGACCTAGGTCCGAGTCAGTGCAGACGCACTGAAGGCGCAACGGTTCGTCACTCAGCCTGCAAGTCGAGATGCGTGAAGTACGAACCACCACCAGCCATGGAATAGCTTTGCGCTATCTTCGCGTCGCCCCCCCCCCCCCCCCCTCGGCCGGCGCTCTCTTCAGTTGATGTCATCTCGACATCATTTTCCGTCGTCGGGCACATACGCACACAATCCAGTCGATGTCTCTTGACCCCTCGCCCAAGTGCACTGCCCCAACCCGCCTGAAGGGCCGGACTGTCACGACTCAGGGGGGCGATGCATCCCCAAACAATTCGCCCCTTCGTCCTTTCTTGAGACCGCAACAGCTCATATATGGTTAATTTAGACACTAGATAGATCCGGCACTTTCAATGCTGTGAAAGGACACTTGAGCCACAGCAAAATAGGCCCAGAACAAGTTTACAGACTTTTCCATTATGGCGGACTTCAACAAAAGGGAAGCTACTGCGCTGTGACTGTATATGATTCAAGTGTGAAGAAATGTCTGCTCACAGTGATTACTGGTATTTATTTATTTTTTCTAATTTTCCAGTTCTGCAGATTTTATGAAAATGAAGAAATCCACAACAACGAGGAAAAAAGGTCTGTTCCTGAGGGTTCATTCCATTTTCATAGTTTTTAAATCAGTGTGATACTTTTTCTGTAAATGAAACTTCTTCCTGTTCTCATTTTTTTTGGACAGTAGTTATCAAGAAGTACAAAACTATCAAATCTGGTGTTCAATCCTTAATATCATAATAAGTCAGACCCTCAGGCTAATCATTCTTTACTTTACCCAGCAATTTCCATGACATGTCCTAACAAACGTGTGCGCTTCTCCTCTGTCAAGTTGATGGAGACATGAAATATTTTGGGTGTGCCCTAAAAAAAAAAAAACAGAAGTTCATGGAATAGTTATTCTCTCATTTTCCTCAACTTTGGATTTTGTATTTAATTTTCTAAAATTACAACAAAATTTGTAAAACTCATATCAACTTAGTAACATGCATGCTAGTTTGAGAAATGATACACATCTTAAAAGAAAAGAAAGGTCAATTATCTGATCTAACAGTATATTCATAGTGTCTACAAAATATTTGAATCAGGATTGTGTTCATTTCATTTTAAAAAAACAACAACAAAAAAACACACACAGAAAGAAATCAGCTTACTAATTACAGACCTATAATTGATTTCTTGAAAAAACTGACTGCTCTTTCAAGCAACCTAGAAATTACTACCTTTTCCAATAATACCAAGACACTGACATGTGTAAATATCATAACAACCTCGCAAGCCAGCTATACAAGGATGGTATTAATATCATTGACATGCTGATATAAAAACACACATTAGAGTCAATTTCAGTCTTGGCAGATGTTTAATAAAAATAAGATAAAAACATATCCACAAGGGATGTTAAGTGGCCACCTAGCCACTTTGTTTTGCTTTGTGAAGAGGAGTTTCCATACTAAAGAGCAGGACTGGGAGCAATGGTTAAATAACACTACTCATCGTTTACAATAACTGACCCAACTTATTATTATGCTGGGGTAAACAAAGAAACAGTGCCTTAATTTTACAGTTGGATGAGAACAGCTTCATCCATAATCTGTAAAGTATTAAGGAGTTTTGGCTTCTCAATTTCTAAGGCATTTCATCTGTTTTCATTAGTCAGTGGCAAAACACTTTTCATGGCTGCCACAGAAATTCCAAGGAATTAGGCAGCTTTGGTGATATTTCTCTTTAGATGAAAGCCTTAGATATTGCTAATTGAGGATTAAAATCTCTATTAACTTTTCAAATCAAATTAAAACTAAAAGATGAATACCTTTTTCTTAACAAACAAAATAAAACAAAAATTCTTTCTGCCAAACTGCTGTCTTTTTTTTTTTACCTCGGTGTTCTGCAAAGGTTTTGTAATGATGTGAAGCCGATTGGTATCATTTTTCAAGCCCTGAGCTATATTGCGGATGATTGCACTTGCACCTTGAGGTGTACTCCCCTGCTTGATGGCTGTACTTGCAGCATTATTGTCTGTTCGGGAAACAAGAAAACTCTTCGTCAGCTGATTATTAGAGTTGTAAAAATTACTTTTAAAAGTCCATTTCAAATTTTACATGTACAATATTCATTATCCATAGAGAACTGAAGATGCAAGATATTTAGCAAACTAAATCTTTTCCACTGTGCCAAAAATTGGTTGATAGATTGCAAGCGAAGAATTTTTATTTCCACCCTTGGTAAAATCTGGAATAAACAAACGCTCCACCAAGCATACATACTTTTATCACTAGAGAAGACCCACAGCTCAAAAGGATCAATCTAGATTGTCAACGTTTAGGTAGACTTAAAAGAGCAGTAGAAATGAAAAAACTTTTCTTTTTACTTTTTTTACTCATTTCATTTCAATCAATATCAACTTGCCTTCAACTCTAGGGCTTTTGGCAGGTGGTGGCGCAAGAATCTTTTGTTCTTGACCTTTGTTCTCTTGAGTCTTTGGAAAATCAAATAATGTCGGCACAGCTTTGAACACTAAACGTTTTCTCTCTGCTGGCACGTTGAACTGGTGGGGTTCAAAGTGGTTGCTGCACAATCGCAGACCAAGCCGTCCTATCTCCTCCATACGAATCTCCATGAGATCTTGCCTCCTCATGTTTTGGAGCCATTTGTGACATCTAGGGAAATAAGTAGTCGTAAAAATAATTGAATTAAAACTTATCTAACTCATCAGATAGAAGGTGTTTTATCTCTCAGGGCTGTCAAAAAATGACAAAAACAAGAAGACTGGAACAACTGTTAGTCCTTGTATGTAAAGCCCTCCATTAGTCCGAGTAAAGGCCAACATAAGTCCAAGAAAAGCCCTGCATTAGTCCTAGTAACGCCCTGCTTGAGTCCAAGATAAGCCCTGCATTAGTCCCAGGGCTGTCAAAAAATGACAAAAACAAGAAGACTGGAACCACTGTTAGTCCTTGTATGTAAAGCCCTGCATTAGTCCGAGTAAAGGCCAACATAAGTCCAAGAAAAGCCCTGCATTCGTCCTTGTAACGCCCTGCTTGAGTCCAAGATAAGCCCTGCATTAGTCCTAGTAAAGCCCTGCATTAGTCCAAGATAAGCCCTGCATTAGTCCTAGTAAAGCCCTGCCTTAGTCCAAGATAAGCCCTGCATTAGTCCTAGTAATGCCCTGCTTTAGTCCAAGATAAGCCCTATATTAGTCCTGGTAACGCCCTGCATTAGTCCTAGTAAAGCCCTGCTTTAGTCCAAGATAAGCCCTGCATTAGTCCTAGTAATGCCCTGCTTTAGTCCAAGATAAGCCCTGCATTAGTCCAAGATAAGCCCTACATTAGTCCAAGAGAAACCCTGCATTAGTCCTGGTAAAGCCCTGCATTAGTCCAAGATAAGCCCTGCATTAGTCCTAGTAAAGCCCTGCATTAGTCCAAGATAAACCCTGCATTAGTCCAAGATAAACCCTGCATTAATCCAAAATAAGCCCTGCATTAGTCCTAGTAAAGCCCTGCATTAGTCATAGTAACGCCCTGCTTTAGTCCAAGATAAGCCCTGCATTAGTCCTAGTCAAGCCCTGCATTAGTCCTGGTAAAGCCCTTCATTAGTCATAGTAAAGCCCTGCATTAGTCCAAGATAAGCCCTACATTAGTCCAAGATAAGCCCTGCATTAGTCCAAGATAAGCCCTACATAAGTCCTGGTAAAGCCCTGCATTAGTTCCAGTAACGCCCTACATTAGTCCCAGTAACGCCCTACATTAGTCCAAGATAAGCCCTGCATTAGTCATAGTAAAGCCCTGCATTAGTCATAGTAAAGCCCTGCATTAGACATAGTAAAGCATTGCATTAGTCCTAGTCAAGCCTTGCATTAGTCCTAGTCAAGCCCTGCATTAGTCCTGGTCAAGCCCTGTATTAGTCATAGTAAAGTCCTGCATTAGTCATAGTAAAGCCCTGCATTAGTCCTAGTAAAGCCCTGCATTAGTCTTAGTCAAGCCCTGTATTAGTCATAGTAAAGCCCTGTATTAGTCATAGTAAAGCCTTGCATTAGTCCTAGTCAAGCCCTGCATTAGTCCTAGTCAAGCCCTGCATTAGTCCTAGTCAAGCCCTGCATTAGTCATAATAACTCCCTGCATTAGTCATAGTAAAGCCTTGCATTAGTCATAGTAAAGCCCTACAGACTGATGGACACTATAGCCCTGGCAGGATTTAAACATATTCTTCAGAATTGTAATAAAAAATATTTTTTTACAAAGTTAAAATATCAAATTGAATGTCAGTGGGAAGAGCAGGAACAGAAGGGCTAGTTTTCAATAGGCCATCTGCCACTCAAAATTGTGAACACAAATCACTAAGACAGATAAGTCAAGCAGTGATGAGCATGGTTTGTCTTATGGTATGGTGAAACGAAAAATCATTGAGCTCAGTCACAAGTTCAGCCGTCCAATAGCCCAGACATGACAAATAGTACAAATTCTGTTTGTTATCAAAATCCCTTCGTACCCCCTTAGCAGTGTCGGGCCCCAGCTCCAAGCAGCGAGGAAATGAAGACAGCAAATGATCAGTTCACCGTGCCTAATCTTGCATGAGGTATTACTCAGTCTTAACACAAATCAATGTTCATCTCACAGGGAATTAAGCTCATTAACAAAGTAATTTCAAAACAATAATTTTGTTTGTTTATCAGTAAAACAGTATGAAGGAGAGTGATCAGTGAATTTTGCTGTTGCATGATCTGTCATTTTATACTTTTTGAAATCCTTTGATAAATTTAGTGATATTTTCATTAGCAGACATTACTTTTTCTTATCCTTTTACACACTCTCTTTTTCTTTCCTTGTTTTAAAATCGCTTTTTTAACTTTTCCTTCTGCAAATGACAACAGATGTAAAATTTCTTTCCAATTGCCTGAAAAAGGACAATAAACATTTGTATTATTATTATTATCCTCTCCATGTTCCCTGCCTTGGCGTGGTGGAGAGGCTTGTGCGGCCTGATGATTTTAAAGGCTATGCCATAGGT
>JBCIKM010336263.1:0-11320 GCA_039654465.1 Melibe viridis
GCCGTTCATGGGATTCGAACCCGGACCTTTCACTTGAGAGGCGAGCACCGTACCTCTCTGCCACATACGCCCCTTGTCATCATGCCACCATCGGATAGGCAGATCTATGCTAACTGCCCACATGGACGGTTGATGGTCTTGGACACTCTATCTGTCCACATTTTGCTAGATAGACAGACAAAAACCAACAAATACTGGGTTGTACACAAATCAAATTTTATTTTTTCATATACTTTAAGTATTTGGGTGGTGATGGATGAAAGAATTGACTCAATTGTATTTGAATGGCTATCTTTTGTCTAGAGAATGGTTATTCATAGAGGCAGATTCCACAGAAGAGGGGGCCTAAGCATAAAAAATCTTTAAAATACTTTTTTGGACAACACAGACAGGGAAAGTTTTAAAATAAACCTCTCGTCTTGTGCACTTCACATTTCCAGTCACCTGGTATGGAAACGCTGCACTATGCAAACCAGGGCTGCTTCTGTAGACTGTCTCTCTCTACCTGTGAAAACGGGCTGCCTTGTTATTGAACCACATTGTTATTATAATTATTGCTCTCAGCAAAGAAAGGGAGGTCTTGTGCATGAAATAAATACTAGAAATGAGGGTAGGAATGTCAACTGTGTTTAACTGTACTTCAGTCTTCTTTTATATTATTGGTAGGCTGGATGGGACATTCTTTTTTTTTTTATTTCCATGAAAATGAGTAAGGCACATATTTTGACCCATCTTTAGAATATGTAACTGTCTCTACCTCCATATTGATTGGCAGTGGAATGAAAATGGCAGACAACGGCAATGACCAAGGGAGGCCGATACGGTCACTTCAAGGCTTGCTCAAGTTTTGCATGGAAGCAACCAAGGCAGAGGATACAACGAGGGAATCCGACTATGATTCGATGTCTGAGGAGGTAGGCAGCATCATCAGGGTGGGACTCATTCATGCTTTAGTAGTTTTACTCATTGCTGGTTATTTGCTCCTGATTTCCGCTATTTTTGTCTTTTTTGTACCTTGTTTTGTTTTTTGATACATTTAATGGAAATTGTAATTGAAAGGGAAGTCCTAATGTTTTGTTGAAATGTCAGGGTTGCACACAGGTTGGAAAATCGTCCACTTAAGTTTTTAATCCTGTAAAATCATCACTGATTGATATCGTTGTGGGTAGACTAGTTGATTCTGTGCATTTGGGTGGCTGTTGATGTTGTTGAGTTGTTTTTTATTTGATTGCACACCAATCCGGCTTGTTTGGGGTTTGCTGACAGACCAAGCAGTGGCTTCAGGAGGCGCTGGACTCCATGACGGCCAACGCAGTGGATCGCGTGTCGGACCTTCTGAAGAACATCGAGAATGCGGAGGTGGACACAGAGTCGGGGACGGAGCAGATCGTCTCAGCACTGGAGGAGCTGCAGGACTGGGTAGAGGACCTGGACGTGGCTCAGGGTACGCACTCACCACACACACACACACACACACACACACACACACACACACCTCCTGGTATTAAATCCTGTTGTATGGGTCTCTCACAAAAATCAGCTTTGAAAACAAAGGTGTGGTTTTGTAGCCTTGACCTGTGATGGCTGTGGTTGTTTCCCCCTCAGACTTCATCACCATCAAAGGGCTGCGTGTGATTCCGTGCCTGCTGGACAGCGAGGTCAGCGAGATCCGGTGGCGCTGCCTGGAGCTGCTGGCCAACCTGTGCCAGAACAACCCCAGGACGCAGTTGGCTGTGCTACGCGCTCACTTCCTGCCCCCGATTCTTGTCCTTGTGGACAATGACCCTAACCCCTTAGTCAGGGTCAAGGCTGTGTATGCTCTTTCCTGTAAGTGTTGGCTACGTTTTTACACAGCGGTTGGTGATTGTTTACATTTTTTTTATTGCTGTGTATTGGTGGTTTCAGAGTGCCATGACTCGTAAGGGTCGTATTAGGGTCCAAGTAGAAGGTGGTGAGGTCTTCCATTCATTAAACTGAAAAATATTTAATTTTTCTTTTTTTTTGGTTCTTCCTTTTGCTGTCTATATCTGGCCCAGTGCTGAAAACAATTTTTTTTTAATGACACAGTGTGTCTTTTGATTGACATTTTATAAAAATGTAACAACTAAAGACTTTGTGTGGGAAAACAAAACAAAAATTTGTTTGTTTTGAACCCTGTGCTCATCTGTAGGGAAAATAAAAATTTAGGAGTAAAACTCGCCATACATCGCCATTGTAAACTGGGGGACACTGTTTAAGAATGAGGACTTTTTTTTCTTTTCTTTTTTTTTTTCCTGAGTCTCATTCTGGCAATTCAAAATTTATTCTGAATGCTCATCCATGTTATAAAGTGTCGTTCATATCGCACTTTTTGAACACCAGGCCTTGCCCGGAGCAATGTAGTGGTTCAACAGGAACTCTTTGCCAAAGACGGACTGAATGTGCTGGTGCGAGCTCTTCACAGTGAGGAGGAAAAGATTCGTATCAAAGCATCCTTCATGATGAGTGCCATAGCTCAAGACAATCCAGCGCTGAAAGGTAGGGGGGGGGGGAGGGGGGCTGGTACTAGACAGGGAATCAATGGCTGCAGCGACGGAATGCTGCTTTTGCCACTAGGTGCAAAAAGTGTGAATCATAAACGCCTCTTTTTATTCCATATGTAATTTGTTACTGTCAACAATGTACAGATTGTTAGACAGGATAAAAGATAAAGTTGTTTTTTGTACTGTGTCCAGGGACCAAGACCCGTTCAAGTAAAACCATTGCAATCTTCCAGTCTTTAAAAAAAAATCAATATTGTGAACTTAGTGACCCCATTTTGTTTGAATTTGTTTTAATTAACAGCACCCCTGGTAAGGTGTGGACAAAGTTTGTCGTTTGTCTCTTTGAATGCACAAAGTCTCCTAGTAGATTTGAGGATTCGGATGACATGTGCAGAAGCCATGCAATACGAACAATTTTATTCAATAAACTGTAAGGAAACATTGAAAACTATCAAGCTTGAAAGTGTCAAATGCATTGTGGGATTGTGTCAAAGACAACGTTGATTTTAACAACCTGCCGACTGTGTTTGCACCAGCTGCAGCTGGAATAAGACGAATTCCAAGGGAGGGGGGGGGGGGGCTGGGTAAAGGTTGTAGAATATGTGGTGCAGGTCGGGTTTGTCTGTGTTTGCAGCTTGAATAATCACTTTTAGAATATATTTTTGAAGGCTACATGCATTTTTGGACTTGCGTTGTGTTTGAAACTTTATCAAAGCATCATGCATAGAATAAAATTAATGTTTTATTTCATTTTGATGCTTAACACAGCATTTTTAGGTTTTTGTTGGTGTCACCCAGTATCAAATGTTTATGCTTTGTTAGAAAATTAACCATGTTTTTCTCTATTATCTCTCTCTATATGTGTGTGTGTGTGTGTGTTTGTTGATATGGTGTTTGTTGATGTGATATGTGTGTGTTGATTTGGTATGTGTGTGTTGATGTGGTTTGTGTGTGTTGATGTGTTGTGTGTTTGTTGATGTGGCGTGTGTTTGTTGATGTGGTGTGTGTTTGTTGATGTGGTGTTTGTTTGTTGATGTGGTGTTTGTTTGTTGATGCGGTGTGTGTTTGTTGATGCGGTGTGTGTTTGTTGGTGGAGTGTGTGTTTGTTGGTGGGGTGTGTGTTTGTTGATGTGGTGTGTGTTTGTTGATGCGGTGTGTGTTTGTTGATGCGGTGTGTGTTTGTTGGTGGGGTGTGTGTTTGTTGATGTGGTGTGTGTTTGTTGATGCGGTGTGTGTTTGTTGGTGGGGTGTGTGTTTGTTGATGTGGTGTGTGTTTGTTGATGTGGTGTGTGTTTGTTGATGTGGTGTGTGTTTGTTGATGCGGTGTGTGTTTGTTGATGTGGTGTTTGTGGCCGACTAGACAAACTGCTGGATGCGGGCCTGGTGGAGCAGATGATCTCCAGACTGAAGGGAGAGCACTGCCTCTCCCACGAGCACCTGATGGCAGCGTTTTTCTCCCTTGTGGACAGCCACCCCAGGTTCAGAGGTTTCTGCCTGCAGGATAAGTTTGAGATGAAATCTTTCCTCTCATCCCGCATTCAGTCCTTGAACGGGAAAGAAGAATTTCAGGTAGGTCCAATTAGGCATTTTACCCCATAATTATGAATTCTTACTAACTTGAGAATTTTACCCCTTAATAATTCATTCTCACTTACCGCAGTTTTTTATCCCATAATTATGAATTCTTACTAACTTGAAAATTTTACCCCATAATAATTCATTCTCTCTTACTGTAGTATTTTACCCCATAATTATACATTCTTAATAACCGTAGTATTTTCCCCATAATTATACATAGTATTTAAGCCCATGATAATCCATTCTTATGAACCTCAGTATTTTACCTCATGATAATCCATTCTTACTAATGGTAGTATTTTACCCCATCATGATATATTCGTACCAATTGTTGTATTTTACCCCATGATAATCCATTCTTACTAACTGTAGTATTTTTATTTTACCCCATGATATTCCATTCTTACTAACTGTAGTATTTTTTATTTTACCCCATGATCATACCTTCTCATTCATAATTTTTCCAGGATGAAAAGTCTCATGCAGAACAGCTGTTGGCAGCTCTGAATTCCTCAACAGCCTCATCATCCTCCTCCTCGTCCTCATCATCCTCAGCAATGGCTTTGATGCCTGCCTGACCTTTGACCTATCATTCTTATGCTGTGGTTTTGCCCTCTGCTGCTGTGTCATATTTCAACACGTGTCATCCTCCAAACCAGACAATGAAACTGTGTGCTTCATTCCGCCTGTTCTTTCTAAAAAGAAATTAATCTCAAGATATGTTCTCGGCAAGCATTTTTAATTTTATGTTGTGTAACAAGGTGATCTGTTTGTTTTGGTAGAGGTTGATCTGTTTAAAAGACGACCCATGACCGGCAGAAGTATCCGGCGTTAACTGGGGAGGATAAAATATGTACACTAAGTGGAAAACTTGAGGTAAAGACCTCTAAGGACCTCTCCACAGGGTTTTCAAGGGACGGGGGCTGCTACAGCTGTAACATGGAAGTGTTTATTTCTAGAACAATGAAGCAAACCAACATTGTTTAATGACAGTGAAGAGGACAGATAACGATCATTACGTGGAAGAAAAATTTGTCCTATTGGGCTGCGTGTGGATATAGTTTTTAAAAGTTGTAAGAATTGCTTTTTTTAAGTAGGGTTGATTTTTATTTTTTTTGGTTATTGTTTGTTTGTTTTTAAGGGGAGGGTTGGGGGTTGGTTTAGTTTGTTTGCTTTTTTGGTTTTTTTTATCCCTAACCATTCAGCATTATTCAGGGATGGAACCTGTTCCATTTTTTCCGGAACCTCCAGGTTTTTTTTTTCAGCCCGAAAAGTCAGAGAGAAAAAAATCCAGAAAAATTGCGCCCGGACAGATTTTTGTCACTTCAAATTTTTGTCATCCGGCTTTCCGTTGCTTTAGTTTTACTGGAGGCTACTTACAGGGCAGTAGTGGAGGGTATCGCGAATGTACTTGGTCAACTTATTATCGTTTGATACTACTTTGCAGAATGCCCCCCCCCCCCCCGTGTATGTATTGATGGTGCGGGGGAGGGTGGGGGGAGTTCAGGTTTTTTTTCGGTGGCTGGTTCCATCCCAGATTATTGATGCTGTCTGTTTCTCTACCTCTGTAACTCTTCTAGTTACAACTTCATTTTGAGATCGCATACATCTAAATGCTGAATATGATGGTGTGATCAGGCAGCAATTGAAAATTACTAAATTACTCTGCCAAATCAAAAGATGATTTTGACTTTATACATCAAGTAAATTTATTCCGTAGGTGTATTGCTTGTATTTTTCCTCTCATAATGCTGGTCTTGAAAAATATTCTGAGGTCTTGAACTTTGAGATGGCTTTTGATTGGGAACCCTGTCAGCATGTCTACAGGCATTTCCCTTTGTCATACAAACAAATTTAGAGAAAATCCTAAGGTAAATGACAAAATGATAAAGAATTTGAAACCAAACTTTCATTGAAAAAAAAAGATGTACACGCTATTTACAGTTTTTGTTCCCAGAAAGCAGTTGTGCATGTGCTCCGCATCTCTGAGAATGTAGAAGTGGATGAAGCATGTCTTGGGGTGCAGGTGTGGTCCTTCGGGGCAACCAGAACAAACAGAATGGGTTCTCTTTCTCTCTTCTGGGGCACTGCAAACAACACGCTGGTTGTCCTTCTAGACACATTCTGGGAGATGTATCGTGTTAGAGCAATGGGCTGCTGAAACTTCCTTCTGTGGTCTTCCTCTCTGCTGTTTAGGTGTGCAGACCTGCCAACTTTTCAGAAACCCAATCTGGGACACTTTGCGCAGCCCCCGACCATTTTGTTTGAGAGTTAACCTCTTCCCCCCCCCCTACCCCGCCCGCCTGTGATAATACCATTAAAACAATCAATGAAGGGTTCATAAGTATATCAGAATATTGAGGAGTATAAAACTGATTGGAGCGGTCTTGCCATTTGATAAAGTTAAGTTCCACAAGTACTTTGGAGGAGTTGATGGGTAGGGTTCACAGTGAAGAGGAAGCTGCTAAATTCTCCACTGTGGCTCTCTTGCACTTCCTCAACAGCTCATCAGACAGTTGCTTTTCTGATGAAATGGACAACTTGTTAATAAGGACAGACTCCAGGGTTTGCACTGACATTGAGCTTCTTGATTCTCTTCGATTCTTTCTGACCACAGAAAATACCCTTTCAGAATCAAGAGTTGCTGTGAGGTATTGTCAGAATGGCGAGCCTGACAGAAGCCAGCGCAAGAACGGAGTGGAGTTGCTGCTGGCAGAATTTCATCTGGAAGTTCTGGTACGATTGCAGTCACCTGAGTTGATCATATACGATATCTTTGGATCCAAATAAATCAGGTAACTGGCTCAGAAAAATAGCAAGATCACTGCAGCACCACTCCTCTCTCCTTTGCAGATCAAGCAAGTAAGCCTTTTCAAACATATCACTGGTTGTTGGAAACTTTTCCACCTGGTACTCAACAGCACAAATGTAAAAGGACCTGACATGATCCAGAATCATGCGTCTGGACATGGGTTTCATTTTCTCCATTAAAGAGTCTCCTTACTCTCCAATACTCATTTCTTTGTCTTGGAGGTGAGAACATGGTGGCTTAATATTGACATCAAACAGTGAGGCAGCATTGAGGATGGCTTTGATGAATTGTGTCAGTAGAGCCCTCTGCTGAAGAGACAGGAGAATACCTCTTACTTTGTGGATTATAGGTGCCTCTGCCTGTAGGAGCTTGTTTGCATTTTCAAATAAAGGGATTACCTTCAACAGAAAAGAAGAGTTAACTAAGTTTGGTCTAAAGGACGGGAAAGCAATGATCCTCGGTATCGTTGATTTTGGCTCAGCCTTGCAAGTAACTACAGGGTTCTCCCCAAACCAGGATGGAATTATTTCATCTGAGGAAGCAGATGCACTGCTCTTTTGAGTTGCCCTAGACTTAGAGAGCTTGGCTGTCTCCTCAGCCATGCACTTTTCCATAAATTTCATGAGTGGCTTCCACAGCTCCACAAGTCTCCTGGTGCAAGGGGAGAGACACCGCCATCTTGTTGGACAGTATTTTAACATCTGTTTTAACCTCTCCATTGTAAAGCTCTTGAAATTCAGTGAATTCGGCTTTTCTTTTATCACTATGGTGAAAGAAAAAATAAATGTCTACTAAGATCTTATCGATGTTTGCTTCAAGTTTCTTTGAATCCCTTTTTGCACAAATGTTTAATAAATTGCATGGACAGCCCACAACAAACAATTTCTTTTTTTTTTTTTCTTACTTTCAACAATGTTGACTTGCCAGCTTTTTTTCCTAACATAACATTGGCATTATCTGCTGAAAATGAAACACAGTCATTCAAAGAAATGTTAAATTTGTCTAACGGTTCACACAGAAGATTGGTGATATGAGCAGCTGTTGAGCTAGATATTAGCTCAGGCAGACTGAGCAACCTCATGTCCACCTGGCCACTGGAAGGGTCATAGAGTCTGACCACTGTCCACCTGGCCACTGGAAGGGTCATAGAATCTGACCACTGTCCACCTGGCCACTGGAAGGGTCATAGAATCTGGCCACTGGAAGGGTCATAAAGTCTGACCATGTCTGGATAGAGCTTGCAGTCATTATTGTTGCTGCCGTCTGCAGCAAGGCTACAGGGTGATGAGGGCATCAATTTGATAATTCCTCTAGTAGCGTCCCTACTCAATTCTTGGGCTATAGCAGTGGCTTTGCTCCTTCCACAAGCATACTTCTTATTCTTAGCCATTGCTGAGTCTGGGAAATAGTGTGAAGCATTTTTGTTAAATATATCACTAACAGAAAAGTCTAAGTTCTTCTCCATGATGAACTGTGTAAACATGACCTTGGCACAAATCACGCTGTTGTCATTGCTTTGAGCAAAATGTTTCGTAATAGCATTTGAAAGCTGGTTTCCAGACAACTGCTATACATAATCAGAGAAGATAAATGCAAGAAAATTAAAAGCTTCTTTGAATCCCTAGATAAATGAACTTAACAATTGAACCATTGAGAAATTGAGTGAGTTTTAATACACTAATATGTGCTTGGATCTAAAATTGTGGTAAACTTCAGTTCCTGCATTTAATCTTATTATTATTCTAATTTACCCTTCACTTCAAAGCCCGCACGTTATCAAAAGCCACGAGCAGCACGTGAATTTGTTACCTGCTTATGTTTAACAGAGGCAATATGCCGAACAATATCATCTTTCCCTCCACTTGAATTCGAAATGTCACATCTACAATATTCACAGAAACAAGAATGATCATCTCGGTGGCTCCGGTGGCTCCGCTTGATGAAAGGAAATTCTTTTGTGTACTCCTCTCCAAAAGTCACTTGGCATTTCACTTTTTTGGGAGGTGTTTTCACACAATCAGAATCATCCCTTGATTTCCTCTTCAAAAATTTATCCATCTGGAATTGATCACGATACAAATTCTGGCTTCAAAATAGTTACCTAGTAAACTACTTGTCCGTGAAGGAATTTAAAAAGCAAAAACAATGCAGCGCAGTCTCTTTAAAAAAGACAAAATTAGTTTGAAATGAGGGGAAAATGATCAAAGAACAAAAAGGGCAGTTACTAAGTCGAAGTGTAATTGTAAAACACGCAAAGGTGTCCGCTTTCTCAAAACAGGAACAAAGATCAATGATTGCGGAGAAACGCGCAATGACAATCCACCAATAAAATTGCGTGGTTAGTGTAATTGTATGTATTGGCCTCGACCGTACTCGTTCTTTTTCTTTCTTTTTTTCTTTTTTTTTTATTAAAGCCAATTAATCGAATTCTCAAATCCGGGACTGTCCTGGAAAATCTGGGACGGTTGACAGGTCTGGGTATGGGTACTTGTACTTGTATGCTGTTTAGATGTGGGTATTTGTACTTGTATGCTGTTTAGGTGTGGGCATTTGTACTGGTATGCTGTTTAGATATGGGTACTTGTACTTGTATGCTGTTTAGGTGTGGGTATTTGTACTGGTGTGCTGTTTAGGTGTGGGTATTTGTACTGGTATGCTGTTTAGATATAGGTACTTGTACTTGTATGATGTTTAGATGTGGGTATTTGTACTGGTACGCTGTTTAGATATGGGTACTTGTACTTGTATGCTGTTTAGGTGTGGGTATTTATACTGGTATGCTGTTTAGATATGGGTACTTGTACTTGTATGCTGTTTAGGTGTGGGTACTTGTACTTGTATGCTGTTTAGGTGTGGGTATTTGTACTTGTATGCTGTTTAGATGTGGGTATTTGTACTTGTATGCTGTTTAGATATGGGTACTTGTACTTGTATGCTGTTTAGGTGTGGGTATTTGTACTTGTATGCTGTTTAGATGTGGGTATTTGTACTTGTATGCTGTTTAGATATGGGTACTTGTACTTGTATGCTGTTTAGGTGTGGGTACTTGTACTTTAAGGAATAAAACATTTTGAAGGTATTATACATGAAGAAAAAAAAAGGTCCAGTTTTATCAGTATCAGTGGTTGTTTACAAATCTGCTACGTTTTGAGTAAATTAAAAAAGACAAAAGGTTCAAATACTGAATGGATATCAAATTTGGAACTTACGGGCTTGTTGAGGTTCATGAAAATTTTCAAATTAAAGCATTAATGGACATAAAAGCTGAAAAAGGCTGTAGGCTGTGGTCTCAGTATTACAAAATGCTTTTTGCCTACTTATTTTTTAGATGTTGTAGTTGCTGCTGTCTGGTCGAGTCTTAGTCTGAGTGGCCTGCGGGCCAGCCGAGGATTCCAGACACGTCTCTTCCTTTTCTTACGACCTTTGCAATTATCGTTCTTGTGAAATACATTGTGCTTTATGCAAGACTACTTCACATCTATCTTTTGTTGCTCTTTGTGATGTTTTCAGTTTGTCTCAAGACAGAGAAGACCGACGCTCACAAAGTCACACTATTTTCTTCCACATCTTATCAACTGGAGCAGCTGAGACAGTAAACCTACTGTGCATACAAAGGCACATTTCTTCCTCACCCGTCGCACAAAATCTCTATGAAACTGAAACCTTCAAGACCGTGTAGCTAACACACATCTGTTTGAAGGTTCACAGCGTCTCCTTATCTTCCCCACACATAAATAAATAAATAAATAAATACAGTTGGCGATATTGCAGCCTGTTCAACCTTGAAGGAAGACGACACAAGGACGGCTTGTGAACTCGCTCTGCTTGAGGTTTCACATAACCATCCATTTCTTCACTGCTCCCGCTGATAAACTGGACGAAGGTGGCGTGACTTTGTGAGTGTGGGTTCCACTCCGCCGCCCAGGCCTTCATCCACCAAGGTCACAGGATGCCGCAGTTCATGGTCTTCACTGTGCTCTAGATGCTTTAGTCCACATGGACAACAAACAGAACACATTGATACAAGAAGCTGTCTGTTAAACTTCTACTTACAATGTTTCCCTCTGTTAACTAATTCTTCATCTTGCTTTCCTCTAGGCTCCTCTATGACCCTAGTGTGTCGTGGGGACCTAACCATCAGTAAACGAAAAACAAACACATCATGGCATGTTTGATTCAGTATGAATTGGAAGACGTTCACATTTGCTCTGGGTGGTCTGTCCACCTACTCCTTTCTGTCCTGAGTCCAGTTTTTGTTGTCTTGCTTCGGTTACAGTGGTCATCCCTTATTTCATGCCTTTTGGTACATGACTGCAGGGTCACAAGTTAAACAGCGGGTGGTTGGTGGGAGTCCCTGGTGGGCTCTTCTACTTCTGTTTCTTTTCTTTTACACTGAAGCTATCGTCTT
>JBCIKM010336706.1:0-11316 GCA_039654465.1 Melibe viridis
TGTGTGTGTGTGTGTGTGTGTGTGTGTGTGTGTGTGTGTGTGTGTGTGTGTGTGTGTGTGTGTGTGTGAGCATGTGTGTGTGTGAGCATGTGTGTGAGTGTGTGTGTGTGCGTTTATGTTTGTGTGTATTTGTGTATGTGTGTGAGAGAGAGAGAGCAGCCACCTCACAAGTTCTACTTTTTGCCAGTGAGACAACTAAAAATGTTGTGCAAAACAACTTTGATTTACAGTGAGTTTTTTTACCCAACTCGCCCCTAAAACATTTCAAAGATGAGTGATTTTATTTTGCCTTATCATAACTTTTAAAACTTTTCTGAAAACAATTATTCATTTTCATCAAGAAGTTAAAAAAAAAATACAGGTTTTTATGTAATTGGAATTTTATTTTTGTAAGACATGGGGAATTGCTGGCTGACTAGTTGAAGTGTGAAAACACTAAAAATTTTCGGCACAATCACAGGCAAAAGCAAATCTGGTCAGCACAGCACAGCCCAGACCACTTTTTGACAGTTCTGATTAACAGCGACTCTTTTTTTTTTTTAGAAGCTTTAAGGATATGGCAACAAAAATGTGATTATATGATCTAATCATGTTCCAATCAAACCTTGTTTGCTGAGATGTAGACAGGAGGTCCATGATGTTTGCAATGGTGGAAGGCATCCATCGTCTTCTCTGGTTGAAGAACTCAAAAAAGCCTTCTGGGGCAAAGGTCCAGGCGTCCGCGCCTGCTGCATACTCAATCCGGTAACCTCGCTGAAGGAGAAGGGTGCATAGCCATCTGTCTTCCCCTGTCAACAAAATCAAGTTAGAACCAACACTTACAAAGAACTACCTTATCCTTATAACAAGGTATTAAACAATACTTTCAACCACTCATTGGGACTGGCCATGTTCCTGATATGTCTTACACACACACTGGCAGCAATACTCAGTCCCAATGAGTCAGACATATACCAAAATTGAAGAAAAAGATGCTGTGGAAATTAAGACACAAATAAAATGACGAAATGGACTGGAAATATTTTTGGTACAGAATCAGATTTGCCTGCAAAAGTTATTTTTAGATGTGTCTCACACACACATTACACATCACACAATACTCTGTACCAATGAGACAGACAGACATGCAGTCATTTCCAAAAGTAAAATCGGTTTCATTAGAAAAATATAACACAAAATGCCAACCAGAATATATCACTTGAAAGCCTCTAAATATTTAGTTTTTTTCGGGATTTATTAGTAAGGTTATAATACCCTGACACTTTGAAACTGACAAAAAACCCCATAAAAATTGTCTGATCTCAACTTGAATAATGCAAAAATCTAACACATTGAAACACTTTCACTTATAATTTTTATTTGTTACACAGTATTGTTAGTATTTGATGTAGGCTCTTTGTGCCTACCTTTGAGATTCTTTGTTACTGGCCAGAACACATTGGCCAGTGTCCAGAACCAAAAGGACATGAGTAGGAAAGACACTGACAAGTTGGAAACCAACTTAATGGTACCACAGTTAAAGCCTGTGTGTAGGTCTACAATTGTGATGCTCCTCATACCACCATATTTGAGCCTTTGATGACCATGATCACAGTTTGAATAAGTGATATAGATTATAAGAATGAGATTTGTCTGCTGCTTATAGAATCAATACTATAACTTCACCTCAGTTTTGCTTTGTTCTAACTCCACTTTTCTAATTTTTTTTAGTTAGTAGCATGAACAGCCTCACTAATATATTCTTTTTGACTTGTGTGATTTTTATTAAGATTTGTGAAGTCCAAGTGGGTAGTTGGTGGCATACAAGTATTAAAATTCCTCTTTATAGCATAGAAAGGTGTGAACTTTGAAATGGGTTAGCTCCAAACCATGTTTGGGGGAAATAGAACAAAGTGGAGCTAGTAATACAATTAAATATTTATCTCTGATTGAACTCACCCAGCTTCTGCAAACTAGTGCAACTTTTTATATCAAAACCAAAGTGATTTGAGTTTGTTGATTGTTTTGGAACAGTTGACAACATTTTCAAATGACTCTGGGTGCATTTCATTGTGTATCATAAAAATTATAGGACCTGAAGGGAATATACTGAAGAGTGTCACCAATATATTTTTAACAATTATGGGAAAAGTATTCCAGAGATAAAAAGTTAAGGGAGACTGCTCATTTTATCTCCTGATGCTGTAGGAAATTTAAATAAATGCAAGACAGCATGACACTATTGTTGACAGCCTATCAGCTGCTGCTGTGTGTGGGGATAGCGTTGGACTTGAGCCTTGAAAAAAAATATTTAAAAATTGACTTTTTAAAATCCAAAATCAATAGCCCTATCAAGAACAATGTTGTTTTTTTTAAATGGATTGCATGCCAAAAAACTGCAACCCCCCCCCCCCCTCCCTGGATTCAGGTTTTTTAGGAGCAGATCCCATCCCTGATGGGGAGATGACTAACAAGTGACTTTGATTTTGTACAGGGACCTCAATAATATGATAAGACATTATCAAAAGACTTACCTTGATCATATTGCAGTAACTGAGATGGTTCCTCTGGGTCAGTTGTGTAGCGTTTGACAACATTGGTATCCATCAGAGCCCTGGCACGGAACAGACTGAGAGAGAGAGAGAGAGATTAGAAATATTTGAAATAAGATAAGATAAACTGTTTCTTTCTTGGGGTCTTTTTGTTGGAGGGATACTATGTCCTGCCTTGAAAAGAACCAAAATTAATGGTACTACTTCAATGCTGATAAAAGATAGCCACAGATAAAAATAGAAAATATTATTTTACAAGTTTGGAACTGGCACAGAATGTGTTTTGAACCCAAAACCTGCCCCTGTACTGACTGCTTGCCAATCAATACTGCCACTCTTTCATCTTTAACTCTCTTCTTCCTCCAGCTTTACATCCCGCTAATGAGAGGACCTCTTGGCAGATCCCTTTATTTCAAAATGTTAGTATTTTTGGGCAGTTGCCTCTGGCTGGATGTCCTCCCTGATAGCACTAAGTGAGGAACTGGGGAATGTGGGTAACATTAGTTTTAAATGATTCGGTGGTGGTCATGGAGCAAGCTTTCCAATATTCAACTATTTCCCATGCACCCAGCTGCAAAGAACCTCTGGTTGTAATCTCAGAACTAATTAGACATTTTATACTATTTGTGCTGGGAATTGCTATAGACCAGACTGACAAAATATATCTAACCCCCCCCCCCTGCCCCGAAAAAAACCCCCCAAAGAACCCCCAAAAAACAACAAAAACAAAAAAGAAACAAAGAAAAATCCTGCTATTAATCCCACCATGGGAAATTGGTTTCCAGGGTCTGTCCCAAGGGAAGACTGGGACAACCCAGACAGCAGCCGCTGTGTGGTTGGTGCAATGACTCCATCAGGAATCAAACCTGTGCTCTTCAGCATGGGAGTCCAAGGCCTTACCAGCTGAGTCTATGAGCCCAAAACAGATGACTAGTTATGACCCTAGGGTGGTGGATGGCTCAGTTGGTAAGCCGGCTGTTCTGGCAGTGGCCAGGTGAATTGGTGTCGTTGCAGGTCCTGGGTTCGCTTCCTTTCTCCGATGTCTTCCTGTATTTTTTCCTTTCTTTCTAAGGCTTTGACTCTGCCTATACTATTTTCTGTTCATTTTCATCTATTTCCAGTGCCAGCTCCTCTTTTCTTCATTTTCTTCTTATGAGCCCAAAACACAAGCATTACCTGAAGCACCCAGGGCTACACAAGACACAGCCAAACACGTGCTCTGCCGCCTTCTGTAGCCAATGGCCGATTGCGTACTCAAACTTCTGGTACCAGACCATGGGTCCTGTGAGGAAAGGTCAACATTTTAATGAGATAACAATAAAACATAAATAAGAGGATTTTTTGTTGTTATTTTACCAAGGACGGCATTAATTCTACTGTAACTTTTCCTTGTTCTTTACTCCGATTTCAAATTGGAATAACTAAGAAACCAAGAAAGATAGAATGCTCCAATTTTCTGCCAAGGCTCAGGTATTCACTGGCAGTTTGTATCATACCAGTTTGACTGGTGTAAATTGTCTGGTTAGTTTGCTATAACATCACTTTTTTAACCACTTCAAAACAAGTAGCGTACTATCTAAATAAATGCATGATACCTGTAAAACTAGATGGCTGATAATGTTGAAAAAGTTGCAATTTGGCTTTATGACTTGAGGTGACTTTAGACCAGAGAGCTGCCAAGAGAGAATACCGTGGGCATGTGACACATCCAAGGAACAAAGACCATTTGGACCTTGCACAAAAACCTGGTCAAGTCAGCTAATATCAGTGACGTAGAAAATGAGTAAGCAAACCATTGCCTGGCACCCCAAGCTAACCAAAAATAACTCCTCTAGATTTCTGTCTTCTCAGCCCATATAAAAGACTTAAAGCACTTAAAACGGGGATCCTTTTGCTTTGAGGCAGCGCAAATTGTTCTAAAAGCAACAAACTCCTGGCAAGAAATGAGATCACGACTATAGATGCTGGTAGAAAACAGAGCTGCCCACATTGAGCTCCGATTCAGTTTTTATTCAAACTACCATTGCCATTAATGTAACAATGATTCAAATTCAAATGTCAAAAGTTTTCTCATCATGGGCTTATTCATGTGAATTATGAACAATTTTCTGTTCATTTGTGCATCATGATCCAAAAACAATACAGTCAAACAAATGTGTCATAATTTCGTAATTGTCTTTAGTAAGATACTGTTATTAAGGTATAACAAAATGTCAATAAATTCCTGTTACTTTGCAAAAAGAGTTGTTTCGGATATCTTTCTTGGTTTTTTAGCCAATTATAAATCAGAACAAAATGAGAAGAACACCCTGTGTATTAAAATAAACAATTATAACTGTTAGCTGTTAGAAAAAATGTTCATAAAGATCCAATCCAATCCATTGAGCCGAGGCTTCATGAGTTGAAGATAATCATGACTGTATGGTTGGACAGACAGACATGCTATAGACTATTTATTATTGATATTATTTATTACATTGATGGCCCTAATTTCCATAGGGAGAGAATTCCATAACTGTATTGTGTACTGTGGCACATCTCAGAAAAGCGCTGACACGTGACTGAGGGGCACAATAAGAATTAGCTTTTCTGGAATTTGCTTTCAGCTCTTCAAGCAAGATTCTCAGCAAACCTTGGTGAGCTTTTGAGAGTAACTTTGCTTTATGCTTTTCTTGTCTTTCTCACAATGTTTCCCAGTTTAATTTTTGCATCATTCCAGTGACAAGTTTGTCAGATTTGTTTGTTAATCTTGTATAAAAACCAAAGATTGTAAGCCCAGTGACTATAGCATTGAAAAAATGTTAATAATTGTGTCATCCTCACCATTTCCTACAGGGTGTATCCTGCCACAAGAAGCACCAACCGTTTCGTCCGACATTCTTTGCAGAAGGATCTGCAGGGACGAGGGGTTGAAATCTGTGTCTCCATCCAGGGCCAGAATAAAGGTTTTATTGGACTGAAGGAACAGTAAAAGTAGATAAATAATCATGATAATAATGTTAGCAAAAATAAAATTACATAATAATGATGATGATAATAATAATAATATGAAAAAAAATAATCAAAATTTTACAAAACCTTTCACGATTAAGTCACACAATCCAATTTTGTGAAACATCAAAATACTGGAAACTAGACCTTAAAGCAATTAGAAATAATACCAATTGCATTTTTTATCTCTTTTGGAAAGGAACATTTCTTCCCTGGACACGTCAGTTTTGATTAATGGTCAAAGCAAAGCATCAGTAATAATGACCTTATCAGACAAATTTCTTGTTCAAAATGTTCAGTGTGGACTTTCTTGTTTCGTTCATTCACTGTTTCTTAATTTTAGACAATTTAAACTGATAAAAATTATGTAAGACTGCATATAATACAAAAAAAGTAGTGACAATTCAATAGCGTTGATATATCTGTATATGCCCGAAAAGGGTGTAAAAATAATGCTGATGTATCAGTTTACATCTAAAAAGATTAAACGACAAACATTAGACAACCACAATATAACTTGGTCTTTTTTTTTTTAAATTGTGAATAGAGAGTTGCTGTGGGTTATGAGATGTAAAGTGTTGTGGCCAGTCTCAAGTTATTTTCCTCATGGAAGTGTATTGGGCCCCCTCTTGTTTGAAAATTATCTTCACAATAATACTGGTTATGAAGGTACATTTTTTGTTGATGACACAAAAATTCATACTTCCTTGAATGAGCAGAACATACTACAAAATGATTCATACTCACTTTTGAATCAGTCAGTCAAATGGCAATTAGAATTTAACACATAATAATGTTAAGTAATGCATATTGGTAAAAAAAAAAACCCTGCTCATACATATTACATTGATTTCAATAAATCTAATGTGCTGTCTACAACAGTGTCAGAGAGGGTTGATATTTGACCCCTGCTTAACTTTTGATGAATACATAAATAATTGTATTAATAGAGCCAATTGATTGACATACAGCAGTCATATGATTCTGACTTCAATGACGAATTGAATGTTTATTTTCTTGTACAAAATAATTATTTGACCAGCAATGGAAATGGTACTTGGATATGGAGCCTGATTCTCAAACATCAATCCACTTAAGTCTTGAAAATGCACAACAAAGAGCTACAAGATTACTTACATCCCTATCTCATTTGCCTTATAAGGATCGTCTAGAGTTTCTAAGATTACCGTCTTTAAAGTACAGATGTAAGAAAGGAGACATTATACAAGATTGTATATGATATTGATAATATCCACTGCATAACTTTTAAAAATTTTTGCATGTCACTTTTGCTCATTGTTATGAATACGAGATATATGTTAAAAGCTGTTCCCTCTTTATTATCAGGCAACATTCTTTCCTCATGAGAACTGTTACAGCTTGGAATGACTTACTTCCATTGAGGAGTTACAATGTCTGTTTTAGGAATACGATGAATAATCATGTAATTCTGTACAACATGTGATTTCATTGAATATAATGCATCAATTTTGTCTGATGTGAAAGTACTACAAGCGAATTGAAGCACAACTATTCTTCGTTATGTACAACAATATTATAGTCATTAACGTACTTTGATTAGTTTGATTATATCATATGAAAAGACTACATAACATTGTTTTTACTTCCTATTTCCAATCCTTACTCTTTAAGTCAAAGCTTATTTTAGAAATGAATATTACAAGCTTTAGTGTAGCTTTCTGAGCTCTTTATATCAGATATTATCATAACCATCATCACCAACATAATCATCATCATCATCATCATCATCATCATCATCATCGTGATGATACCACCACCACGATAATTACTATAATTTTAAGATGATAATAATGCTTTTGATAATAACAACAACAATCATCACAGCAAAAATTGATTATACAGAGTTAAAAATCTGATAGAACATTTATACCAACTGATCAATGTCTTAAATCAAATGCAATTTCTTTGGGTATCCAACCCTTTACTTTGGTACAATTAGGAAGTTTCTAAAAATATATGCTTTGTTCAAATCTGACACAAAGTGCAAATGTGATATAATTCTTTAAATACTTGTTCCATTCAAATTGTGTTTTGTTTTGTTATCCATATCCCTTCATACCGCCTAAGCAGTATCGGGACCCAGCTCCAAGGAGCCGGGAAAAACTCTGGATCACAAGAAATGAAGACAAGCAGAGGAGTGGTCCACCATGCAATTTACAAAATGGATTTACCGAAGACTGTTATGGCAATATTAAAAGCAGAAGAATTATTAGCAGGCCAAAAAAATACCCATTATCATTTTGCAAATAACTGAAATGTTGAGCAAGAATTTTGGACTCTGGAAGAAACACTTTTTAATCAAAAGTTGTGATTTGTATGATAAATACATGGAAAATTTTAAGGTGACTCATTGTGGGAAAAAAAAAAAAAAAGCAGAGCGAGTATGAACAATAAGCAAAATGTGCTAAAAGTTAACGAACCATAGCGGCGTGTTCTTCCCCAAGAAGAATGTTGATATGTTCAATGGTGAGGCCCTGACCTCCATGTTTCAAGTTTTCTTCATCCAGCTTGTCAACAGTTTCTTGCTTGGAGAACATCTTCAGGCGATAGTCCAGCAGATAGTACATATACATCACCTGTGGGAAAAATGGTTGGTGCAAACTGAAGTGTCACAGGTTCAAATCCCACTGGTGCCAACATTGAAATAAAAATAAAGGCAACAGGAAGGCATCTAGGCCTAGATGTTGCCAAACGTCCTTAGAGTCTCAGGAGTTAAGGGCAGCAACCTTGTCTGTGCAGGATTTTATCTTTGAAGACTTTCTGCATTTGCCCCTCATTTGAATATCTTGTTTATATGACTTGTGTGGCTATAATGAATCTAAAATATCCAAAATCAATTCACCAGTAAGGACTTTAATTGGGGCGACTTTAACTGACAAAAAAGGGGAAAAAAATAGAGCATATAACACCATATTAGCTCATATGAATATCTGTATGTTGCATGTGGCAGAAAGCTACAGTGCTCGCCTCTCAGGTGAAAGGTCCCAGGTTTGAGTCCCGTAAAAGGCAAAAATTTTCCCGGCCAATTCTGTTTGGTTGTCTCCTGGTAACATTGAGTACAGAAATCTCTCAAATCCAAAAAAGTGCGGGTTTGAGTCCCTAGAAAAAAAATAAAATTACGGGCTGTTTTTCTGGTTGGAAGTCACTCCTCAGTCCTCAGTAGGTGGAATTGAGGATCTAGTCCTACTGGAGACAGACAATAAACTAGGAGGTGTTAAAGAACCCTTGGCTTGGCAGTGGGAAATTAAAAAGAGTAGGCTGCTAGGCTGCTGTCTGGGCAAAATTCAATAAATCAATCCCTACAAAACGCTTCACCTGTCCATGGTACTGTCGTTGCTACCAGCAGCTTTGCACGGTGTTCCAACGATGATCATCAAGCATATCCAATTGTGGATTAAGCCATTGTAAGAGCTTTAGAGCACACTGTGTGGATTTGGCACTGTATAAATCAATTATTATGTATTATTACGTAAAAGTTATTATATCCTGTACAATATGATCAGACAATGAACAGGTTTTTGAGGTTTCCATTTGATGAGAGGTGGAAAGTTAAATCTGGAAAATTAATAAAAAAAATCTGATTTTGAAGCTGAGATGTTACTGCTGGCGATGTAATATTCAACCACCAACTTCCCACAAAGGCTGCTATTGCCCATTACGTATTAGTACCGGATTGCCTGCTTGTGCCTGCAAGTGACATTGTAAACTGTAGTGACTAAATTGCTTTTTACACAGCAACAAAGTGTGAACAGCAAATTGCAGAACTAGAACCAGGAAGAGTTCCACTTTTGTTTTCTTTTTACCAATTGCTGTTTTAACTTTTTGAGCCTGTGCTATGCTTTTTTTTTAGTTATGGCTTTCAATTTTCTACAAATGTTGGTTCAGTCTAACCTTTTTTTCTCTAATTTTATTAACTTAGATGCAATTTTGACAAAATTAACACCAGATATGGCAAGGAACCATCAGAAGCCTCCGAGAGTGAAAACTACGACTCTGACGTGGATAGTGACAATGCCTCGGGTGATGGAAATATACCATTAAATTCCTCCTTTTTTTTCCCCCACTTCCCAATTTTTTTCCAATAAACTTTCTACTTTTAACAAATAAAATGATAAATGTACACCATTTCTGTACATTTTGATATTTTTTAAATTCATATTTGTGGATATTTGCTGGAGCTACGAATATTTTAGAATGAGTTAGTCATAAGGCTAAATAGGGTTTTCCCTTGGTTGGGATGAATGTCTCCTCGCTCAGTAAATTCATGGGAAGTATAAAAAGTAATTAGGTAAAGAACTACTAACACAAAGAGCTATTGTTTTAATGTCCTTAGCTCCTCTTTAAATCAATGCTCTACTTCACTTGTAAAATGTGTCATCTTTTATGTATAAAAATGATTCTGAGCAATAACACTATTTAAAAAATCTGTTTCATTCATTATTGTAATGCATTTGTACAACTACTTTAAAGTCTAAAAATAGTATTGTACTGGCAATTTTAAAAAAGCTCAAAGTCTAGAGCTTGTCTATTCAAATGTAAATATTCTAAGCCCCAAGGCTATAGTAGACAAGAAGAAGAGACTTGTATACCTGTGACCATCTTTTTCTGTTGCGTATTTTGGTCAGATCTTTTAGGTGCACAAAGAGAAGATTCTCCCCTGGCATTCGCCAGATGAGCTGACCTCCATAAGGTGTTGGCATCTTGATAGGGTCATGAACTTTGATGGGCTTTCCATGGACTGCGCTGAAGAAAGTGAATAAAATAAAAATCCACAAAGTAAGACTGAATAGCAGGAAACAACACAGACATTTCATCATTTCGTAGTTGAGTTCTTAGAATACCGACCCTTGCACAGAAAGACATAGGAATGATTATGTTACTTTTACACAATTAGAGTTATTTTACATACCACAATTCATCAGCACACTTCTGACGATACATATTTATTTTTCATAAAACTCCTTCTTTTCAAGTTCCAATGCTATAATTCACCAGAGTGAACAAATCATTATGTGGAACCACAGTAAGCACTACACCACATCCACAGCTCTAAAACTCTTTTCTCCACATTGCATTTCTCTACAATCACACATGTTTTTCTTCAATGAAAAGAAAATCTAAAAAAACACTGTAAATCTCATTATATTCTAAAGCACAGCTATATGAATAAAGTATGATGGAAAGATAGAAAACACTTTCAAGTAACAAATTCATTCCCTACAAAGGAATTTAGGAAAACATTTGAATGCCATTTACCAGAAACTACTGAGACACAGATAAGAGCAGTCCTCCAAAACTGTTCAGGTTCTTCTTTCATTGAACGCTGAGTAAAAATGTCAGTGGAAGGAATTAATAATTTAGAATCTAGCCAGGACAGCAGCCATGCAGCCTAACATTTTCAATTTCCAACTGCCAAAGGTTCATTTACGGGTGCAATTTGCACACGGGACCTCTGAGTTTGTTGTCCATCTCTGATATGAGGTGTTTTACAGACAATTATCCTTGAAAAATTGGCATACCTGCAGGCCTCTGACATAGAGGCCACCAAGTCCTTGACCCATTTGTTGGGAACCCGCACGTTGCCTTCCTCCAATTCCATTGCATCATCAAACAGAATGTGGGCTAATTTAGGGGAAGACAGAAAGAAGCAGAGAAAGGATGAAGACAGGTCACAAAGAGAGAGAGAGAGAGAGAGAGAGAGAGAGAGAGAGAGAGAGAGAGAGAGAGAGAGAGAGAGAGAGAAGGAGAGCAC
>JBCIKM010336925.1:0-11315 GCA_039654465.1 Melibe viridis
GAGAGAGAGAGAGAGAGAGAGAGAGAGAGAGAGAGAGAGAGAGAGAGAGAGAGAGAGAGAGAGAGACAGAGAGAGACGCTTATTCACACACAAGACAAATACGGAGAGAGAAACAGACAGACAGACAAAGGGAGGGATGTTGACACATACATATACAGAAAGAGAAAGCTACTGGCCAAGTCATGAAATCTCACACAGATTAGAGTACCCAAAAAATCATGATGATTTGCTTGCTTTGTAAAACAGTATGTAATTGGAGATCAACAGTATAACAGCAACAGTCCAGTTTGAGTTTCAAGAGACAATGGGATATGTGTGCCAACATGAATCAACAGTTTATGTACAATCAATTCAGACCTTCTCTTAGAACCATGAAAACCATCCATCAAGATGTCAAACTCATCACACATCCATGGCAGTTGTCACTTAATGCCCCCACACACTCTTTTTTTATGCTCTTCCACGAATACACACAAAGAAAATAAATAAAGAATGTATCAGATGGAAAGATAATAAATAAGTAAAAGACCTTCTGGACAGGTGGAAAATAATAAATTAATAGCTTGTCACTGCAACTTTTTCCACAATATTTTTTTACAAACACAAACTTTTAACCTTATTTTCCACAGGGAAAGAACATTTTCTGCCTACAACCAATCTTTGTGGTGAGAAAATGCAATAAAAAGAATTCACACTAACCAAAACAAGAAGGTAAAAGGCATCCCTAGCACAACAATAGCTTCTAAGGGAAAAAAGACCTTTTTAAAAGGAAAAGACAAGCTTTAAGACTATGACTACGAGTTAAAAACTGTATTTAATATTTTGAGAGGATCAAACTCACAGAAATTTCCTAAACACGAACCCAGAATATTTGCCAATTTGTGTCACTCAAAAAAAACAAGCTTTGGAACCCATCAATGAGGAAAATAAATGGCAAGTTTATAAAACCAAAACAATGTGTGTTCACATTCCTAATTTCACTTGCTGTTGAAGATTTTTTAACTTCATCTGAGGACACTACAGTTTTACAACGTTATGAAAAAACAGTTTTGGAATTTTTTAAAAAGACATTTAAGACAAATATTGTGTGATCATTTAAATATTATGGAGCATGGCGCAAAAAAAAACTGTATTATTTCTATCAATTCATTAACTTAAATTATATTTCATAGCTTGAGCTTGTTTGGATTCGTCATTCAATATTTCATCTGCTTGATATTATTTTAAATAAGAACATGACAAACATGATATGTTGTAACTTTTACCCTCCACAAAAATTCTTTCTACTCCACCATTCATCATAATTTTGGCTAGAGGAATTAAAAATAAAAACACTCAATAAAAGACATCATCGATCTGTAACTAAAAGAGACTACTGTTCATGACTAAGAAAGGATTCTGCATTAATGAGAAAGTAAATTATACAGTGTGTGTGTGTGTGTATGTGTGTGTGTACACGTGATAAATCCATCTTTAAAGTAAAGACTTTTCATGTGAAGACACATTTGCCATATAACTATGTATCCCTTTCCTTGCAGTACTTAATGAGAGTCACCCACTCTCGTGTCATTAGTACAAACCTCCTAAGAGGACAAATTTAAAATGTAAAACATTAAGCTTACCACAGAAAGAAATTTTTGTTATCATACATACATTGATATCCTATAAATATGAAAGTTCTGCATTGACAGCTAATTCTCCTCAACCCAAAAACAGGTTCTCAGAGTAAAGAACAATGGATTGAAATAGAATTTGTGCTATGTCTTTCTCTTTGTTCACATGAGACATTGAGTAAGTTTAAAATTGCTCTGTAAAACCCTAAACAAATAAAGAACAAAGTAGGAACTGGCACTGGAAATAGATGAAAATCAGAGGAAATGGTATAGGCACAGTTCCGAGATGAGTCAAAGCCATAGAAAGAAAGGAAAAAAACAGGAAGGTCAAAAGTCGTCCACGGAGGGAATTGAACACAAGGCTTGCCGCAGCACCCATTGCCTGGCCACTGCCAGGACAGCAGGCCTACCAACAGAGCAATCCATCACTATTAAAAAGTGCTTTTAAACTCAGCAATAAATCGAGTCCTAAAAGGTAAGTCTGCTGAAAAAACACAAGCACAATTCACAACGAACAAACATGAACAACCACTGTTTTGATACACCTATATTCTCTGCAAAACAGTACACGCAACCACAATACAGAAAGACGAACAGACTCATGCTCCAGATGTCTTCCAACCTTCCGGGTTTTTTTTTTTACTTTCTTTCTATGGCTTTGAGTCCTCTCAGCACTGCTCTTATCCCATTTTTTCTTATTGTAAAAACCAAAAGGAATTTTTTCAAAAAGGATGCAAGTGAGATTCACACCAACTGTCGCATATCAAGGGTAAAGAATGGAAGGGAACATCTTTCATCTTTCCAAATCTCTGTCTATTACTATCGTTTATGCATAATAGTGATTAAATGATAGAACTTATATTCTCTGCTCCTTCAGCAGTTTCATTGTCATTCTAATCCTCTCTTGTCTTCAAAAGAAAATAAGACAAAAAGTTAAACTGCAAAACTATCATAACTTACAAAAGAATCACAGAAATGCATGATGAAAAATAGACTTTTGCACCTATTTTTAATATTTTCTTTAAATAATTTTACCACCAGATCACACATGAGGAGCTGTTGTGTTTTTTAAATAAAGGAACAACAATCAAATGGGCTGCTAATTGTCACTCCTTTACAAGCACAGTAAGAGGCAGTATACCCTATTGGATTTCTCAACGTGCTTCAATATTATCTACAAAAACAACCACCTGCAATAGAGATCAAGTCCCACTTTGACCACACAAGTGGCTCGTCTGCTCTCTGTCCTCTGAATACTCACCTTCAGCAAACCTGTTGTCTGTACTCTCAAACCTCAAATCTACCTCTGAAAACCTGTTATCCGTTTCCTCTATCTCTCCTAAAACCAAAATTTCACCTTCCTCTTCATCTACATCCTCATCTTCAGCGTCTCCTCTTTCTATGTCGTAGTGCTCATCATATTCTTCAAAATTATCATCATAAAAATTCTCACTATCTGAATGAACCTCATGATTTGACTCGTCTGCAAATGGTTCTTCATCACTTGGAACATAACCATTGGCAAAGACTTGACCAAGACTTTCCCGAGAACTGTTGGAGGACAGCCCAGTGGCCTGCCGATTCTCGCTTTCTCTTGATGTCGATGTGTTATTTGTAGCTTGAAACAAGCGAGTAATTGAATCGATATTCCTTATAGCAGATGCCAGCTCCCTCACAGATTGTTGCATATCAGGAGAAGTGGAGGAGGTAGATACAGGGGGAGGATTATTATTCTCACTTCCAACATTTTCCGTTTCATTTCTGTTTCTTCCCAGCACTGTGTAGTTAGGATTTCTCCCAAAAGACTCCAATCCAGCTGGATTGCCAGAGAAAACTGCACTACCACTCATATTTAACTCTCTCAGCAGACTGTCTAAACTGCAAACGGTTTCTGCTCCCCTATCTTCCTCTGATCTTAGATTGCTGTCGAAAATGCCGTCATCAGCTCTTGAAGTGTCAGCTTGGCTAGGACTTGCGACATTTCTAGATGCTTGCTGAAAAGCACTTGAAGACGAAATCACGTTCCTGAAATCCATAGGAGGAACCCCTCTACGAATAGCATTGTTTCTTTCCAGACGAGACCTTAAATAACTTGATGAATCTCGAGGTTGAGAACTGCGCTGCCATCGTGGGCCACTGCTACTGTCTAAGGATGGCAGAGCAGTTGAAGAAGAAGAAGACTGGCTGGCTGGGGGGAAATATGTAGGAAGTAGAGGGACGATGTTAAAGGTAGGAGAAGGGTGGTCCCCAGCTGCAGAAGAGATAGATCCACCGTCGCCTCCTTCTCTGGAAGTGACCTGGTTCTGAGAAGCCCCAATCAAGGATGCCTCTAGAGCAGTCTCGTCTTGACTCATGATGAGTATGTTATTGATGGTGTCATCATAGTTATGCTCCATTTCAGAAGATTCTGTGCACTCTTCATCCTCATCAAGATCCTGAAGAACAAAACCAGATATTCAATTGCATGTTGCAGCCATTAATTATTATTTTTTTTTTTTATTTGATATTTTGTCAGTCCAAGGAAAGAAATAGGCAAAAAAGTTTCCAAATGACTAAAAAAGCTTGATTGGATTGTAGATAGTCTCATTTGAATATTAGAGCCAAATTCATGGTCATGTCTTTAGCTCAGAGAAACAATACCAAAACAAGTGGTGGAGTGTAAATCATCACCGTCCAGGAAAACTGTTGTATGTTAAAGTGACTACTTTTCAGAAGGAGCAAAAAAACATTTTTATTTTGACTGATACATTAACAAAATACATATCTTAAATGAAGCTAGTTAGATCTGCAAAGGCAACTAATTGCGGTATAGCGAATCAAAAAATTTTGAAAAAAACTAACATCCTACAGTTTTCATGGACAGTGATGAAATAGAGTTTAGAGCTAACCAATCAAGATATTGCTTCAAATTCAAATCAGTATAAAGTCTCAGGTCCCTTTTTGGACAAGAGGTGTAAGTAAATTGGGGGAATTTCCAAAGCTTACAACCCAAAGGGATGAAGTTACATAATGTAAAATGAGCAAAAATTTAACACCAACTCTAAAGACAGAAAATAAGTCAATGTGCTCATTTGATCCAGTACAAAATTCTATGCAGAAAGGTATAAGAAATGGATTATTTTCTGTTGTCAACTCTTCTGGGCTTTGATGACTTATTTTTCTTTTTTCATCCATTGTGAAAAAGATAAAATAGGGGGGAAAAAAACAACTTTGCTCCCCAGAAAGAGGAATTTTCCCTTTTACCTGTAACTGGTCCTCATCTTCTACCCACTCGCCAAGCTCTATGGCAATTCTCCTGTAGCGTGATTCTCTCAGGACACCTTTGGCACGAAGAGTTTTGGGATGATCTGGCCCCATTATCTCCTCGCTCAGCTTGGCCCATTTCTTGAAATACTGATACGACCTTTTGAAATCCTTGGTTGAAAAACACAGGAGTGAAAACAACATATAATTGATCTGGTTTTTTTAAAATTCACATTCCTGCTCCTTAAACAGATGGCAAAAACTATAAGTTGTCAGAGAAGATTATGAAGCAAAAGAAAGTTATTTAAAAAAAATCATTTACATATTGTTTGATTTTTTTTTCATTGAGTCATTGTTGGGTTATTTCCATTTATTATTTAGTAACAGTAAAGAAACAAAGTCTATAGTTACAATGACATAAATAGATTGTTTCTCCTTGCATTGCAAGATGTCATTTCCAGTTTTTCTTTTCGAGTAAAATTAAATGGCATACATCACTTATAGCCACAAATTACATTTAAGTCAAGTTAAGCTAAGTTAATGACACAGATATTCAGAGGAAAAAGAGCTTTGAAAGGACTTCATTTGAGGACATCTAGACATTTAAGCTGCCTTGTCATGGGCAGAGCTGAAGAAAACCTGCCCAGCTGTGTTCACTGAGGGAGTGTTGTTGCAGTCCTTTGTTCCCAACGGAATCAAGATGAGGCAAAAGCAAAGTTATATCTAGTGATGATATCTAATTATAGTTTTTAAACATGATGCTCCTATTGGAAATTGAACTTCACCTTTTGTGGTGAATAATGTATTTTATCCATATCTTTATCTTATCTTGGGACAGGGTACAACTCAGGAGGTTGCAACCATGAACCTTGTTTCAGCTTTGCGACTGACATCTATATCCAATACTTGTTGACAGTCAAATGCAACATCTCACCTTATTATCCTCATACAAAATGCCTATGTTGATATAAAGTCTGGAAGTCAAAATGTGGAGCTCTCCGTACATCTGCATGCACAACTCCATTGCTTGATTGTAGAGCTGACCAAAAGAAAAGCAATAGAAAGTGTTAATGCCACAACTAACAACTGTTTGATTTGATCATTCTTATTTTCTACGATCAGAGCATTAAGACATTTGGAACATTCATCATCGTAAATCAATATTGAATCTGGCCCTCTACTACAAGTATTTTAAATTCAGGCAAAACACAAATCATGTCACAGTAATTGCAGAAATCCAGAAAAGGCAGTATGAAAACATGATGCTAATGTATGGATAACCTTGACATTGAGACATTTTTCATCTTCCTTTTTTTTTTTTAATGCTCTTTTTTACGATAAAATCATATTAAGACTATTCAATGCATCTTTACAGTTTTCTTTACCACAACTTAAAGAACATTAAATAAAAGGAATCTGTTTAATTATTAATTGAATCAGAATTTGTAAATTTCTTGTCATATCTGATCTCCCTTTTCCCTCCAGACCAAATGAAACTGAAATTGTAAACTTGGACCACAAGACTTCTTTTTGGATTTTCAGATCAAATTTTCACGCTGAAATCAACCTGACCCTCAGTCATAAATTATGAATATGCTTTTTCTTTTTTTTTTTTAAACTGAGGAACTATCAGAACTGACCCACCTTTAGCTGCTCCATGCTGCCCCTTTTTGCCAGCACCCCCTTCGTCATCAGGGCTTCAGCATAATGACCCATGTCATTCAACTGGGGAGGGGGAAATACAATCTCTCACTGCATCATATAAAACTATCTTTAAGTTCTCATTTGTGATCTAAAATCTTTTATCAGAAATAAGGCCAGCTCAAAAGCTTAGCTCGCACCAATACAGCCAAACAAACCAGCCTTGTTGATGGGCAAAATTGAGGAAAAACTTCCTAGTCTGACACAAAAAGTGAACCTACTTCCATGTTCTTGATATTTAATTATTCTTTTTTTTTTTTTTTTTAAGTTTTACAAAATTCCAACCAACCAACAGAGAAGCAAAAAAAAAAAAATTGGAACAAAGACTTAAAAACTGTAAAGCTCTAGCACTGGTCATTAGTTTTATCAAACTCTCCTGAAGATTGTCTCTATCATCACCATTCAGCTGCTTCTGATTTCCTTCATCCAAGAAACAGCTTTCTAATCCTTTCACCTCCATTTTCATCATTTTTCTGAAGTTGTCATCTTATTGATCTCCTCTCACATTTCAACCCAATTTAAAGAATATGCTTTTCCAGCTTTGTGTTATCTAGCAATAACAACTCACACATACCAGGTCCACACAATGTGTGAATTTTTAAGAATTATCTGGCATTAAAAAAAAAATCAAACAAAAAAAAACATATCTGCGCATTGGAAATTCTTTTAACCACTAGTAAAGCTAGCCCTGAGATAAATTTAATCTCTTCAAGACACTAAAAGACTGAACTAAAGGTTGAAATTTCACCTCCATGAATATTTTCAAGGCCTTGTCTATGTACTTGTTGCCTTCCTCGACCGCTTTCTCCCCCGTCAGCTCCTCCCCTCCTCCACAGGCATCCCAGCTCTTCATATTGAAGGCAAGTCTCATCAGAGACACTCCAAGCTTGAACTATGAAAAAACACACACACAAAAAAAGACAATGATTCTACCAAATAATGACAATAAGATTGTATACACTTTTGAATTTTATCTGTTTTTCTACTCAAGTTCTTCTTTATCAAGACAAACCACGTTTTGTTTCACACACATAGCACCATTTTTATTAAATCAACTTTGAGAAAAAAGTTTACAAAGCGTAATCTGTAAATTAGTGTTTCATATACTCTCTCATTTTCTGTTTGAGTCAGTCAATTTGTAAATACCTTGTGATAGGACCCTGGTAAGGTCTTTCTAATATGTATGGATTTCTTTGCATAGTGAATTGTCTTGCGAAGGTCTGGAAGTTGACTTCTTGACACAAAGTCATTCAACTTCATTTTCTGCAATACAGATACATATATAAACATTTTTTGTGTTGAAAAAAAAAAAAAGAAGGAATTTTTTTATTTTCAAACTAGCTAAAATATCATTAATAAGTTCCTTTTTTTTATGAAACTTTTAACAAACAAACAAACAAACAAACAAAAACAGCGCACAGAACAGTGATTAAGTGCAGGATTAATTAATCCTTAGTAAACACTGAGTAATGTAGAGTGTAAAAGTTCATTTTGCCCACCAATCCTTTCATAAAATATTGATATTGCTCTCTTTAATCACATTTTTTTATCTGTGCTCTTCTCAAAACATTTTATACAAGTCAAATTGTAAAACAGCCTTGGTCAAACTCTGCTGATCAGATAAAAATTTGATCTTTTCTCTTTTAGACCACCATCCAAAGTCTTTTACCTCATCATATATTTCCGACATGAGAGCGTAAAGCTCTACCATTCGGTGCGGCCTTGCCCCAAGCTCTCTTTCTTCAATTTTCATTGCAATCTTTAACAACTCCAATGCATCTTGATGCTTTCCAGCTTGAATTCTGCAAAACAACAAATTCAATTTAACATAATATCAAATGAATGATTCTTTTCAAGCTATGCAAAATTTCAGAAATTCAGAAAATTTTTACATTGAAAAGAAACTATACCTACAACAACCAGTAAACACAATTTAGACAAGCATCCTCTTGACTGCAAAGCCTCATCATACCAACAACAAGTTCAGTCTCAAACAAATTTGTTAGATTACATTGTTACCCCATTGCCCTCATTTTGGGTAATGCTAGATAAAGGAGTATAAATGAATAATGCCTTAAAGTAAAATATAAAATTTTTTGTATAACTCTTAAAGAGAAAAAAAAAAATTCTTACGTGACTCTGCAAACTTTTTCATAGCGCAACGAGACAGATGCTTCATTGGAGGAGTCCTCTTCCTCAAATTTTTTCAATGCAGATGCATAGCTGGACACCATCTCTGATATTGGGCCAACCTGAAAGGATATAAATATACGCATGAAAGTACTGGTAAAGTCATTTGCTACAATATAAACCTTATAAGTTTAATCACGGCATTGAAATATTCATGATACCGTTCAAGGTAGAGGAATAACAACAAATAAAAAGGATTCACCAAACCAAAGCAAAGACAAATCTTTGCACTAAACAACTGATGAGTAAGTGCAAATTCATTTTCTATATTACAGTAAGTGAATGCCCTGTAATAGTTTGGCTCATTGGTCTTTATCAATGAGCAGATCCCACCAAGGCATCAGCAACTATTGTTTGGCTTAAGATCGAGTAATACTCCTTGTATTTCTCATTATGCCACCCAAGATTAGGCACGGTGGATCAATCCTCTGCCTGTCTTCATTTCTTGTGATCCAGAGTTCTTCCTGACTCCTTGGAGCTGGGTCCGATCACTGCTTAGGCAGTATGAAGGGATATGGATGATAAAAGATTATAGTAAGTGGCTGAGCCAAGCAAATTTTTAACCAGACTAATCTGTTTGTTCCCAGTGCTTTGACATAAAAACATGTTCAACATAAGTTGAAAGCATAAGAAGAAAAGGGCCCCTGTATAAAAATTTAAGAACATTTATTGTGGAATGCTAACTGAAAAGACTTTTGGTACTGAAATGCTAAATTAATGGTAATTAAATGATAAAATTTAAAAAAAAAGTCTAAGTTGACCATAAGGCAGATCCTCTATAAATGGCACTGCTACACAAGGCAAAAAAATAAAATAAGCAATGCTATAATTCAAAGCAAACAGTATTTCATTAATGATTATCTCCCTATGGAGGATGCTGGTCTAAATCAGTGTGTTCACATTTGTGTGTCTTGTGTGAGGTGTGCTGTTTGCCAAGTGCTGAGTGCTGAGTGCCATTTAAGCAGGGGAGTCTGCCTTAAATAGGATTCAGGATTCAACCAGTAGGGCACCAACCTTCCTCCAGTAGGTCATGAGCTGAGAGCTGTATTCCTCCTGGTACAGCTGATCAAAGACTTTCCAATCGCACAGACACTGTGCCAGGTGGAACTTGTCATCCAGGCATGCCAGGTGGTGTGGGTATTCCTCCACCAGCCGGGCCATGTCCGAATGGCGTCGGAAAAACTCTGCTAGTTTCTGGTGCCAAAAGAAATATGTAGCTGACTTTTCACTCTTGCCTGATTCTCCAGCTTTAACTATGATGAAATACCTGCAATGAAAAGAAGGAAATGAAAATGAATTTAAAATAACAATACGAATAAACTAATTTTGTCCATGGGAAAATCTTGAAATAAGTGATCTGAAGTAGCTACTGCCTGGAGTCCTTCAGGCAAGAGAAAGGAAAGGGAACATTCATTTTACCAATATATACAGTTTGAAAGGCATGTATCAAATAAAGGTGACTGAACTGAATCAAAGTCAATACAAACACTACAAAAAATAATTTTTAATTCAGCAAATAAATGAACTGGCAATGAATTAGAGGATTGAGCCATCAATGCACATTTTTTTTTGCAATCATCAATGCTTTCAAATGGATGATGAAGGTAAAAATCTTTTAATGGCATAAAAAACCATCACCTTTTTCTGACTGCTTTGCTCAGGGCCCTGTGATAAAAGTCCAACCTCCCAGTTTTGCTATCTCCATAGGGTCGAAGAAAAGGTTGCAATGTCCTATACACATTCTGCCATCGTGTTTCTTCCAAGGTATTTTTCTCCTTCTTATTTTCCTTTTCACTCTCCTCCATTTCCTCTGTTGTGATGACATTCAGAGAAAACATTGTTATAAAACTTGGCTTCACAGACTTAACATCTTTTTAGTTGCAGCTGTTTTTTCAAAAAGAATGTTTGATACCAAATGGTTTATGTCGATAGCTGCCAACTTTTCAAAATTCATAATCAGTTGCAACTTGTTTGATGCAGTAGAAGCTTAATTTTTTTGGACAAATTCTGTTAAATCAATGGGAAGCAACGATAAAAGATCTAAAAATAAAAACAATTCCAATCACAGTATAACTTAGTAGTTATATCATCAATAGATCGAGATAACTGTAATTTAATTGGTATTAATACAATCTTTCAACACAAATAGAAAAGGAAAAATATCTAAGATTAACCTTTTTCTTGAAAAGGTGATGGAGGCTTTAAGGAAGAGCTATCGGCCAGCAGTTGTCTTAGTTCCCTCTCGTTCAAACCTGCAGCAGACGCCTCAAGCAGGCACAGAGTACCCACTAACAGATCCCCCTCATCGCTCTTTTCCAAACGATGTAAAAGCTCATCAAATAACCTGACAATGTTAAGGACATTTCAGAAAGATGTATCAGTGTAACAATGTTCAGCAGATTCATAACTCGGGACTTTCATAAATTTGTACAATAATAATAATAATAATAATAATGCACATTTATAATGCGCAAAAACTATTCCCACCTTAGCAGCAGGCTCTAGGCGCCAAATTAAGATTAATTTAAAAAAAAAAAAAATCATTGCAGTACCATAATTACATTTACA
>JBCIKM010337036.1:0-11315 GCA_039654465.1 Melibe viridis
ACACACACACACACACACACACACACACACACACACACACACACACACACACACACACACACACACACACTCATAGGAGTGAGGTTCAAATCAGAGACCTGCCAATGTCTGGCGACTTTAAGGAAACGTGACGATATCAACTGAACTCCGTATCAGTATCAGCAGCTTATCCGTGTCATCACATTAGCACAGGCCCTAAAACTAAGTTTGAGTATTATTCTGTTGAAAATAAGTGGCGTATAACTAGAGACTCTCTCAGAAAACATGTTGCAAGATTTTGATTTGTATTTCTATCTTTGCTCAAACTCAAAATTGCTTTAGACGAAACTTGGTGGAGTGACGAAATTGTGTAATGTGGGACAAAAATAGAGAACAAACAACTTTCTTGCCATACGAATACGAGCCACCGTGACATTTTGGCCAGATTGGTCCATTATAGAATCAGTGCAGTGAGACGGAATAACTGGCCAGGATTCCAGACAGCTGCTTGCATGTTGCAGCCACCAGCAGCAGTACTCTCGCCCCGGGCTGGGCCATAGATGTTTGAAGGCTGTGTTTTCCCTGTTCCTAATGGCGATTAGTGGGCAGGCAGGCGATTACAGCTCCAGAACACAAGACCACGAGTAGACGGGGGAAAGACCATCGGGCTCGACGTTAACACCATTTCACATGGTCCGGTGGCGCGGAAGTGTCAAATGTGATTAAGGACTCGTTAACGGATCAAGCCTAATCATGAGCATGAAGAATCAAGCCGTTATTTTCCTCTCTGCGGGTGCCAGCGCTCTGCCAGAAACGCTCTTTTCTTTTTCGCTGGAGCACAGCCCTGATAAATCGAAATTTAAAAGTAAAGAAAAAGGAAGATTTCAGAATCGTTTTTAATTTCGTATTTCTACATGGAGTACCCAATCCTATAGAGTTTGGGTTGTCGTTTCTTTTGGTTTGCTTGTTGTTGATGTATTATCTCATCCATAGCAAAAATAAATTCTTCCTGCATTATGACAAACTTACAATTTGCGCATTTAGCAGCATTGGATGACTGTCGCACGGTCGCAGTGCGGCTTGGCAGACAATGAATTAACTATGCCTGCTTTGGAAAATGCGGTCCGATCAGCGTCACAATATTTATACACACACCCATCGCTGGCGAACGCGATATTATGTGATTTTTCCTATTCTAACTGCTCTTATTAACTTTACTGACAATGACAACAAAAGTGGTAAAAGAGAAATTGTGTTTCCTTGGTGCAAAATAAAGACATTTTGTGATCTTTCCAATGCAACCTCTCTCATGAACTTGAAATTCTTTTTGTCTCAAACATTTCCATTTTTTTTTCTTTTCCTTTTACTGCCTGACTATTGGTGGCTTGAAGGCCCAACGACACATGGGACGTTAGTTTAGTTCTACTGATAAGATTTTAAAATGACGATTGAGGAACGTTGAGGAGAATAGCTTGATTTCTAGTTATGTTTTGTGTTGTTATCCATATCCCTTTATACCGCCTGAGCAGTGTCAGGACCCAGGAAAAACTCTGGATCACAAGAAATGAAGACAGGCAGAGGATCGGTCCAACGTGCCTTATCTTCAGTGGCATAATGAGAAATACTCGACCTTAATAAGCCAAACAATAGTTGCTGTTGCTTTGGTGGATCCGCTCATTGATAAAGACCAATGAGTAAATTTACCAGAGATCATAGAAGAAGAGGGTAAAGCGCGCGGGGCAGCGCCTTGGCCCGACTGTCGCGGAGTCGCTTATTCACGTTTCTTTATTGCTGGTTTTAGAGCCCGGCGACCCACGAGGGTCATAGAGTAGCCCAGGGGAAAGTAAAATGATAGAATTAGTTCAAAAAAGGGAACAGCTCAAATCCCAAACAGCAGAAAGATGGTTTACACTAAAAAAAAAAAAAAAAAAAAAATACCGTATCACCTCTCAAAACACAATTAGACACCACAAAGAGTTCCTTTGCAACGATTTTTAAAAAAATCACATCTCCTTACACAAAACAACAATGGCCAAGACCTATGACAGCATAATGGTTCAGAAAGATTCAGAATCTTTAAACCCCCTATGTACAAAAGCAGTCGGTGCGTTTAACTTGCTACCCCGCAGAAGGCATGAAATAAGGGATGACCATTAAGTTGCGCAAACAAGACAACAAAAACAGGACACTACATGCGCGGGAAAAAAGTAAGACAAAAGCTTTAGCGTAAAAGAAAAGAAACAGAAGTGGAAGTGCCCACCCGGGACACCCATCGATCGATCGCCCCTGCCAGAGACATTTTTTTTTAAAGAGATGATTTACAAGGAGAAAAAAGGCATTCTCTCATAGACACTTGACAGAAGATTATTTAAATAAAAAGAAAAGAAACGTACTCTCCCACAAACAAGAATTAACACAAACACAGACAAAGACCAAATAGACAGGACAAAGACTATTTAGATAACAGAACACAAATTAGAATTGTTTGTTTGTTTATTGGAGATTTCAGGGCCCCACGACACACGAGGGTCAAAGAGGAACCCAGAGGAAAGCAAGATGATAGAATTAGTTCAAAGAGGGAACAGATCAAACTACAAACAGCAGAGGGGTGATTTACACTAAAAAATTAATATCATTTCTCAAAACATATATAAACACCACTGAGAGATGATTTACAATTACAAAAAAACACGATATCTTCTTACAAAAATAATTGCCATCACATTATGGTACAGGAAGACCCAAGATCTTCAAACCCCCATTGTGTACAAAAGTACTCAGAACGTTAACTTTTGACCCTGCAGTCATGTACCAAAAGGCATGAAATAAGAGATGAATATTGAGTTGCAAACACAACAAAAAACAGCACATCAGAGAAAAGTGGAAAAAGTAAGACGATAGTTTCAGTGGAAAAGAAAAGAAAAAGAAGTAAAAGAGCCCACCAGGGACTCCCACAAACCACCTGCGAACAGATCAGATCAAACTGCAAACAGCAGAGAGATGATTTACATTAAAAACTCAATATCATATCTCAAAAGACATATCAACACCACAGAGAGATGATTTACAATAACAAAAAATATCATCTATCCTTAAAAAATAAGCATTGGCCATCTCTCATGACAGCATAATGGTTCAAGAAGACCCAGGATCCTTAAACCCTGTTTGTGTACAATAGTACTCAGTACATTTAACTTATGACCCTGTAGTTACGAACCAACAGGCATGAAATAAGGGATGACCACTGGGTTGCTAACAAGACAACAAAAACAGGACCTCGCAGAAAAGAGGCAAAAGTAAGACGATATAGATTCAGTGCAAAAGAAAAAAAATCAACAGAAGTAGAAGTGCTCACGAGGGACACCCTTCAACTGCCCACCAAATTAAAATTGTGTGTGTACTTGTAAATGAAATAAAGCATTGAGACAAGAGCTAAAAATAATGAGGTGGTAGTGATAGTTACAGAAAATAAAAAGGCAAGAAAAGAAAGAGAAGTAGAGGTGCCCACCAGGGGAAAGTGGAGGGGTAAGGTGTCCTAATCAGCTGATTCACAAACAAACATGGACATTTATTTACCTCAGAAATAAATGGAAATCAACATGTCAAACACAAGTAGACTTTATTCAATTTCAAGGAAACCAAAAATCAACAACAATGTAATTTGATATCGTAAGAATACTTCCTATGTAGAACCAAGGTCTGCTAAACAATTAACTACTCTGTGAGGTGACAAGAGTAAAAATATTCACACTACATCATTCGCATCATGAAATCCTAAACAGGTTTCCCCTTCACATTGATCCCAGGAGTCCTCTGAGAGACAAATTCCTTCCTAGTCCTAGTGCTCCTCTTAAGTAATAAGGTCAAGGGCTGTATGCCATGCATTGCATACAGGGCCTTTTGATATCTAAGATCCCTGACTAGAGAAACCTAGAACCAATTAGAGAAATAAAGCAAATAAAACTAAACATTGATCACTTTTTCTTTCAAATGTCAAAATGAATATGACATGAGCCAACCTGTTTAACAACACAGTTTTAAGTATAGACACACACACACACACACACACACACAGAACATTGAGGAAATATATGCAATTAGGAATTTGACAGGAGACACCATCAACATTAACTTCATTGTAGTTTGCTTTGAATTATTAGATCCATATTTCGTTGGCCTGGGGTGCTAAAGCATCAAAACACATTGTACAAAAATCATTGCAGAATACAGCACGGACATTCACATAAAGAAAGAGCTCCAGGAAGGAATCTTTCACTCAGTGGATCATTGGAATTGATGTATCTGCTTAAGAAGGGATTACATGAGACCAAAATGTAGTGTGTATATTTTTCTATTGTAGCCCTAGAATCTTCATCTAAAGAAATAAAAAAAGTAAAATGATATTAAATAACTTTACAGCTTTGTCAGCAAATAGTCTAAAAAAATTATTTTAAAGCTTAAATATGTATTCAAAATATGTCAAATTACAGAGAGCATCAACAAAAAAAATGTCAAAGTAAGTGAGGCTTAATATCTTTGAAAGTTAAAGACAACAATAATAAATCAACTTTTGAAACAGTGCAACAATTTGTAATACTGGAGGATGAAAAAACAGTAATATGGCAATAAAAAAAATTATATCACAATTTCAGATCTTTTTCTTTGTTCTACTTAAATAATGGAATGGGACTTACGCATATAAGATGATATAAAGAGTGACTGTATTGAAACAAATGACTCAACTATGCTTATAGACAAAAGAATAGGCATCATATTCACCGCTGAACCTAAATGTAAAAGCTGATGAGTACTAACAATTCAATAACAAACACACCTGAAGTCCTTTGGGTTAAAAAAAATTCTCAAAAAAAAAAAGTGATAACATTTAGGTAAACCTTTTTAAGCAGTTATGAATTTATATTTCTTAACAATGTTCATTTGAAAGACAAAATTATATTAATAAGTTACTTCAAGGAATGTGAAAAATGAAAGCAAGTTTCAGGGTGAAATTCTTCAGGAAATGTTCCTACCGTTTCATTCCAATAGGACAGCCAGCAACTTATCAGAGGGAAAAATCAGAACGATCAGACACACTAAATAAAAACTAGTGATCAATGTTCCACCTTTATATATAATCTCTACTTTGTTCTTTTCATCTACAAAATTGAATTATGTTAAAATTAATTGAGGTTCAGTGTTTTGATTTCTTTCAAATAATGAAACAAGTGGGGTCATTTACAATCTACGACAAAACATAACAGTAAAGCATATTTTGTCGCAGGCATGTTATGATGCATATTTTTATTAAATGGTAAGACGAGATAAATATGCTAACACAGCCCGTACTCACATCTATGAAACAACTCTGGGCCTCACAGTCTATCATTATGAGATCTTTTTTTAACAACAGTGACCATTAAATCTGCAGCTTGACATGGAAAACAATCTTTCAAAACAAAGATTTTAAACAATTTCTATGTATGGAATGTAAATGGCACAAAAGACAATTCTACTTACAGCGATGGCTTACAATTTTTCTTTCTTATTCATTTATTTTGTGTGTGTGTGTGTGGGGGGGGTGTAATGCAGAGGGAGGGAGAGGGCAAAGGAGGGAAAGAACAGAGAAGGACAGGGAGGGGAGAAAAAGGGAGAGAGAAAAGAGGAAGGAGGAAGGGAAGAGAGAGAGAGGGAGAGAGAGAGAGGGAGGGAGAGAGAGAGAGAGGGAGAGAGAGAGAGAGAGAGATGGGAGGGGGGGGGGCAACAGTTTAAGTGAACGAATTGGATGAAAAATGCAGGAGGTCAGACCTGGTTTTTCAGAGAAGGCCGCGTTGGTAACACCTTGGCCTGTTTGGAGTCATGGAAGTGATAACACAAGACAAAGATACAATTTGAACCCAAGTGCTTTGCCATGGAAGTGTGACACCTAGACTAAGCTAACAGCCCCCCTAAACAGCAATCTTCCAAATAGCACAAAAAAACAACAGTCTTAGCTCCAAATCACATCAAAGCTCGTCTTTCTTTTTCTTGATCCAGTCACTGTAGTCCTCAATATCTTCATCAACCTCTTTTTTGTTGAAGGATGGAAGAGAGCTGCAGGTGAGCAAAAAGGACAGAAACGATTACAAAGAATCCATTATAAAAGTACCCCATTCACCTTTCCTTAAAAATTAAAATAATAACAAAGGTGACATAAATTACAGAAACAACTGAGAGCAGTTTGCACTACAGTTGTCGCTGCCTAAGAACACTGCCCATAAGTACACGATCTGCTTAAGGGCATGGCTTTCCTAGGAAAGAGAATTTTTTCCTATATAAATATTTATCCTATAAGAGCATGCTACAAGACTGTCTTAGAGCACAATTTTGAATGGACATCTGGCTGTTCAAAGCTTCATCACCAATGTTTTCCTTCTCACAAAATGTTCTGATTAAGGAAATTCAACTCAAGTCTCCTACTAAGCCACTTGACCACTCTGGTCTATAACGTACATTCAAAGAGAGGAGTGGGGGATGGAGGTAGTGTCAGAGAGCTCATACAAAATCAAAACGACAGCCACAGCCGGTTCCCTGCCATGACACTCCCATATCCGAAAACAAAAGCTAAGGGAGACAGTTGGCCAGGCAAACAAAGCAAACATTCATAATAATTGCTTATCAATCAGCAGTTTCCACAGCTTCACAACAAACAAAAGCTGTAAGTGATTTGTGGAAAAAAACGTGCGTTTGTCTTGACAAGTTAAGAAAGTTTCATTGCCTTTTTGGGTGATGATTGACAAAAGCGAGTGTTTATTGGTTGCTCGCACAGTGGGCCCTGCTTCCATTTAATCAAACTGTCCTTACAAGCTGTCATTTCCATTCCTTGATCATAATCAATATCCGTGAGAGTAAATGTTACATTCTATGATCTTGTATGGGTTATCTCCTTTGCAATCCGCCTAAGACCATGATTTTTCAGTCTCCCAAGGACAGTGCTCTTAGGCAGTGACTACTGCACCACTCCAAACCCACACACACACACACACACAATAAGACACAAAGTACATACACACAGAAAGCAAGTGAAGAAAGTAGAAAATTACTGAGCAATGCCTTTCTCAGGTGGTCTGTGCCATGCTGGTGCATATTATTCAAGGAGCAACTTTTTATTGAAAAAACTGTGTGTGTGGAAATCTGTGTTGTTAGAAAGACGGTGCTGTTGGGCAGTGACTACCATCATAAAAATCAAACAAATAAATAGGACAGACAATACATCATAACCCATCTAAACTTCATTTATATGTAATGCAACGGCAAAAATCACTTGAGGCCTATCCAAATGAAACTTTATTTTATGCCTTTCCATAAGACATCTGGAACAGAAGTGTTATACCACTTTCACTTCACTGAAAGTTCAAGTTAACAGCTACTCCATGAGTTCATCATGTTGTTAACTACCATGAGATTTCCTCTTTTTTTGTCTTCCATATCAAATGTACTGTACATTTTGTTCATAATCAATAAAACAAAAAAATCCCACTGTATTCAAGACATATGCAATGATTAAAAAATGCTACAGATGAACAAATTTAAATGAATGAAAATGACTTCATTACATCACTCAAATGTACATTTTTTTTAAAAAAATCTGTACTACTCACTTCATAATGGCTCCTGACACATGATCTATAATTCCGCCTAAAGAGAGAAGGATATGAGTTAATATGTGAGTAGAATAAAAGTTGAAAGTTGTGGGCAATTCACCCTGCAACCTAAACGGACTCCTTGAACTATTTTAACTATATTTACAGGGCTGAAAGTCAAGGCCAAATTTTAAGAAGAAATAAGACTAGAGCCAAATTTTCCATGTCCATCTATAAAAATAGCCAAAAACTTCCTCCTGAAACACATGTGTACCAAACTCCGTAATTAGAATTTTTAAGATAGAGAGCTAAATACAATTTGTAGCAGCCAAATGAGTCTCTTCCGCTCAGGGGGGCCAATATACTTTTAACAACAATAGATTTTGCTTCCATATTTCATCATTTCCCATTTTACCTTACTTGTTTTTTGCTCTCCCAATAGCTGCTTAACATCATAGGATTTTCATTTTCTTACAACCACCTAAATATCAGAAGAATCCTGCACATCAGAAAATTCCCTCAGAATTTCCAGCTTTGGTTACATAAGTAAATTATCCTTGCCTTTGGTACAATATGATATTCTCAAAGACTCACTGGTTAATAAAAAAAAAAAAAAAAAGAAAGAAAGAAAGAAGAAATCAATTTTATGAAAAGGAGACTATATTATAGTTGCGAGGGCTACAAACACAAAGTAAAATTGTAGAGTATTTGACTAAAATCAATTTAGTGGATCTTTGCGATTGTATCTACGATTCATAATTAAATTTAACTGTGTCTTTAAATGAGTGAGCACTTACCAGGAGCACATACAGTGTCACATAATGCAGAACAGAGATAGCAATATTGACAATACTGAAAGATAAAAAATTGTATAATCATAAAGTGAGCATTCATGAGCTTTTCATAAAGAAACAAATTACTTGGATCCAAGGTCACAAGAAACAATTCTATGGGGGTAAATAAAAATTTAGTGTGCGGAAAACCACTATGCTTCCCATATCCATAAAAAATTTACCAGTCTGACAAGCCAAATATAAAGTTAAAAAAAAAAAAATCTTTACATCAATTTAGATACACCTAGCCTGGTATGGCTCCAGTAAAAATTTAAATTTGCAAAAAATGGACTTGGACAAAGAAATAGTTCAAAATCTTTTCAGAAAAAAATTTTAGGCTCACCTAGGCATGGGTGGATGCCATCATGACAATTCAAGAACAAAAAAAAAATATTGGTAGTATTTTTTTTATGATGATTTTTATATCTAATGCTTTGTTAAGTATAATTTTGAATTTTATTATTATTTGTTATCCATATCCCTTCATACTGCCTAAGCAGTGTTGGGACACAGCTCCAAGGAGCCGGGAAGAACTCTGGAGAGCAAGAAATGAAGACAGGCAGAGGATCAGTCCACCATTACTAATCTTGCATGGCATAATGAGAAACACAAGGGATATTACTCAATCATAAGCCAAAAAATAGTTGCTGTTGCCTTGGTGGGATCTGCTAATTGATAAAGACCAATAAGCCAATATACCACAGGGCAGTTTGAATTTTATTGTGAATCTTAATAAGTGTTATCAATAGTTTGGCATAGTTTTAAATTTTATTGTGAATTTTAATAAGCGTTGATCAATTTTATATGAACAAAACACATTCACATCCCTACAAAAAGAAAAGTGTTCGAAAATAAAAATCTCAAGAGGAAACTCATTTTCTAATAAATGAATGGAAAAATCAATGTTGATTTTAGATTCCTCATACCAAATGACCAAGAAAGTCTATAGCATGTAGAAGGTTAAAAAAATTATTACAACACTGTTGTTTTAACTGGAGTTGTAACTTTTGTTTCATGAACAAACTTTTGTCAATTTACACAAAAGAAATTTTGTCAAAGACAAAGAGGAGAGAAAACCTTCATCAATATTTAGGTTCAAAGAAAACATATAATATCCCAAAGCTTCTTACTGCCTTTTTCTCAAATGAAGAGCCTTTCACTCATTTGTTGCTTGAGCTTATTCGAATGTCACTCTTTCAAAAACCTACCTTTTTTAAAAATATATTCTTTTGACTCTTTTCCAAAACATGGCGTAAAAACTTCATATTGGAAAGCGCTTTTTTGTGGGGTTTTTTTTAAAGGAAAGGAGTGAGGTTAGAGTGAGATGTAATCACTAGGAGGGAAATGGCAGCGGCTATGGGAATCTTATGTATTTTTACTTGAAATCATTTCTTTCTACCCAACAACTATGCAAATTATTTCCAAAAAACAAAACAGGGAAACAAAAGTTACCTTGCACATTTTGCAGTTTGGTTTTGCTTTGGATGTAACACAGGGACATTCTTTGTCACACAGTTGACAAAACTGAATGTAAAATATAAAAGATGAATACGTTAGCAAATTCTGTAGATATATAATTTTGCATTCAAATCACTTTTTTATATTGTGCAGAGGAAAACAAAATAATTTTAAAGAATTCATTTTGTAGTGTGCTGTCAATTACATAACAGTATAATGCTAATTTCTAATTAATAGCTGTGTTATATAACCATTTAAATTCTACGGACATACCTTGCAGTAAATGCAATAGCCACACACTGAGCCTTTTGCATATTCTACTTTCTTCTGATCTACATAAACTTCCTCTTCACTTGACTTGTCATCCTTTCCAGCCTCATCATTGCCATCAACTACATTTGTTTGAGTTATTTCGTCATCGTCATCCCTTCCAGGCTCATCATTGCCATCAACTACATTTGTTTGAGTTATTTTGTCATCCTTTCCAGCCTCATCATTGCCATCAACTACATTTGTTTGAGTTATTTTGTCATCCTTTCCAGCCTCATCATTGCCATCAGCTACATTTGTTTGAATTATTTTGTCATCCTCTTCAACCTTGTCATTGCCATGAACAATATTTCTTTGAGTCATTAAAACAAACAAAAGAAATACATAAAGTCTGCATCCTTTTGAAAAGTCCATAATGTTGAGCCTTGTACCTGAAATATATCAGTCAAAACATGAAAGAGAAAAGTCATAAATAGCAGTTCTTATTAATGTTCAACAACATAATATAAATTTTGGAAGATTGTATAACAACCTTTTCCTAAAATTTACTACGGAGATGGATAAGGGTTATAATTCAATTAAATATTTGAGTAACACTTAACATTATCTCCCTTTAAATTCCATTTCTCATTTATTGACTTATGAAATTGCATTGAACGCATTGTGATTTTTTCTTTTTTCCCTCCCCCACGCCCACAATAGAAATAGTGAACAAACGAAAGCTCAAGTATGCTGGTTAAGCCATAAGAAATACCACTATATTAAATTATGAGGAAAAGTAGAAAATGGGAGAAGAAGAGAAGACAGACCACTAAAGACGTAAAAAAATAAAAAGAGAATTTTGGTAAGTCAGTCATTGACGGCTCTTTTGATTTTTTTCATCACTTAGAGCACCAAAAAGGGTGTTCCAAATAATCACTCCCTTTTTAAGTTACTAGTTTATGGAGTATAAATTCTGTTTGTTGCTAATGAAATAAAATTGTGAAACTCAAAATCAGTCTTCTCTGGTGCAATTTTTATTATCTTGTATAGGAGTGTAGCCCCAGTTCGTACCCCTACAGGAAATTCTGTTTTGTGTATTTACTTCTGCTTCTGTTCGCAACTGGACATTTTCATGCTATTTTTGGATCACTTGTGTGTAACGTGAATCGGGTCA
>JBCIKM010337147.1:2626-21147 GCA_039654465.1 Melibe viridis
GGTTTATGATGCCTTTACTATGTGTCTGTGAAATGTGGTTTATGATGCCTTTACTATGTGTCTGTGAAATGTGGTTTATGATGCCTTTACTATGTGTCTGTGAAATGTGGTTTGTGATGCCTTTACTATGTGTCTGTGAAATGTGGTTTGTGATGCCTTTACTATGTGTCTGTGAAATGTGGTTTGTGATGCCTTTACTATGTGTCTGTGAAATGTGGTTTATGATGCCTTTACTATGTGTCTGTGAAATGATCCATCAGAGGGACAGCATAAATATCTTAATCTGTTACAAGGAAATAGAATGGCCTATAAAAGTAAGCTACTATAAAATCATAGGAATATAGGCCAAAATCACAATTAAAATAATAAACAAAAAAAAATGCAATTTCCTTATTTTTTCATGCCTTCATACCAGCGTGACTGAGGGGATGAATCAGGAGACCGTTACACGGCCGTTCAGGTCTATCTGGCCACACCATGTCAACCAAGTTGTCCTTGACTCCAATCAGAGAAATGCCATCCGATTTCAACTCCTTTTCCAAAGCCATCCACTTCTCTTTGTACAGATAAAAATTCAGGCACTGTTAGAAGGTAATCAGGCAGCTGAAAGGTCTACTGTGGTAATTCAAAATGGTAATGAAAGAGTAACAACAATGAAAATATAAAAAAAAACAGCAAACAATAATAACAATAATGACAACTACATGATGATGATGATGATGATGATGATGATGATGATCATCATCATGATGATCATGATGACAATGATGATCATGATGACAAGGATGATGTTGATGATGGCAATTAAATATTGATGTTTTGGTTTTTCTAGTCAATTCTCATTTCCCTATGAAAGCTTGCCCAAGCTGACAATATACTTTAGTTGCTTTTGAAATTCTTTGATTAATCTTTAAGACGACAATTTGGTGACATTATGACTCCTAGATATTTGTAGCTGTCTACTTGTTTATTTCGATTGTATTTTTGTGGGGCTCTCTGCTGACTACCATAGATTTAGTTTTCTTTACATTTATTTTGAGTCCTTTCTTTTTCAATTCTCTATTTATGATGCTAACATTATACTGTAAATCTTGTTGTGTTTTACCAAATACTACCAAGTTTTCTGCAAAAGCTAACATTTTAAGTTGAACAGGTTTATGTTTCCACATTCCTACATTTAGTGATCTCATTCCTTTACCCTTTTTTGAAACTGAATTCATGAGTATTATAAATAGCAGAGGAATGAGAATACAACCTTGTCTCACACCTATATTTACATTAAATTTACTAGTATTTTGTCCTCCTATTCTTACCATGCTCTCAGAACTAGTATAAAAAGACTGGATTGCCCTTGTTAATTCTTTGTTCACTCCATGCTCTATTAGTCCTTTCCACAGCTCTTCTCTCTTCACTAAATCAGACGACTTTTGCAGGACCATGATACACGTATGAACTTTCTGATTATATCTATAGGCTGTTTCGCTAATTTGTCTTTGAATATATATATATGGTCTTTCACACTTCTACCTGTCCGAAATGCACTTTGATATTGTTCTAGTTTTCCTTCTACATTTTTCCTTAACCTAGCTTCCAAAATTCTTGCATCAAGTTTTCCTTGCACACTAAGGAGGAAGATGCCTCTGTAGTTATCACATAGGGTGGTAGCTCCATTTTTATGTATAGGTAATACTGTGCTACATTCCAGTCAATCAGTATGTTTTTTTCTTTTGTAAGCCTGCTGGCATATTTTTAAAAGCCGTTTATCTGCTTCTAAGCTTTGGGAAACTACCATTTCTGGATATATTTCATCTTCTTTTTAGCACTCATTAGTTCTGACATTCTCATACTATCCTCTAAACTATCATCCAAGATGTCTTTTGTTGTATTTGTACCACTGTGGTCCTCTTCATTATCATCTACTATGCTACTACTACCATCACTGTTATGCATATTTTGGAAGTACTCTTTCCACACTTCAAGTACTTCACCTTTATCTTTATCAATGTCTCCCTGTTTGTTTTTTATATGCTTTGTTGGGGTCTGTTTTCTTTGTCTGTATCTTTTTATTGCGCACCAAAATAGCTTTGGTTTTCTTTAAAGTTAGTTTCTGGTTTTTCTCCAAACTGTTTCCATTGCTGCTGCTTTGATTTCTTCACCTCCTCTTTAGCTTCTTTCCTTTTTAGTTTATAGGTATTATAGTCTGAACTATCTTTACCAGATAAGTATTATTTCCACGCTTCTTTCTTTTCTTTTATTTTTTGCTTCACTTCTAAATTCCACCATGCAGTTCTCGTTTTTTGCCCTCCAATCATTTTCCTTTCACAAACCTCTTAAGCGCTCTCTGTCATTACTTTTTTTGTATAGTTTGGCCATAAGTTTTCTATATCTGCATTTGTTGATGGTTGCAATCTGGTTATTCTCCTGTAAATAAGTTTTTGGTAAACCTCTTTAGTTCCTTTATTTCTTAGTGGTTCTACTTTTAGTTTTGTTTTCTTTGGTTCTTTTAATGTTTGTGTTTTAAACTTTATGAATAAGTTGAACTTTGCAATCAACAAAAAATGATCACTGTAGATTTCAGCTCCTCTTTTAACCCTAACATCATAAGTATTATAGAAAAGGTTATTGCTAACAATTATGTAATAGATTATTGATCTTTCATCCCTTTCTTCTAAAAATCTTGTCCATTTATGTATATCTTTGTGTTTAAAGAACATATTGATAATTTTTAGATTATTGCAAATGCCGAGGTCTAGCAACAATTCACCATTTGGACTTTCTGAACTTTCTCCACCTATTACTCCACATTAGCTTTCCTTTTTATTTCCTACTCTAGCATTCAGATCACCTACTATTATTATGTCTTGGTTTGGCTTAGTGCTTTCGATTAGAGCTTGCAAGTGCTCATAGAAGTCGCCTCTTTCTTCTTTTGGTGCATCTTCATTTAGTCCATACCCTACAATGATTTTGATGTTTTTATGTTTAAACTCCCAAGTAACTTCTAGCAGACGCTCATTAACAAAGTTAAAATCTGATGTATCATAAATAGTATTAGTTAGGAGTAAAGCTACACCTGCTTTTGGTCTTTCAGAAGTATAAACACCTGAATACATTAATTTATGGCTACCTAGGTTTTCTACTCAATGTCCTTTTTTCTTTGTTTCAGTTACACTTAAAATTTCTCTTTTGTATTTCTTAGCTTCTTCTAAAAGTTCTATCTCTTTACCATAAATTGCCCAAACATTCCATGTCGCCAGGTTCAAAGTCCGGTAAGACAGTTCTTGAGTCGAGCATAGTCCGATTTCTCTGAACTAAACAATTTCAGAGAAGCAGGCAATTAACCCACTGTTCCCTAGGCAAGTGGTGGGAGTGCCACGCTTATGAGACTAGCAAAACCATCGACCTGTTTAGTGTCAGTGGTCAGATGTCCCCTTTCTCTCCATCTGAACAAGTTTTTTTCTGATTACAAGCTATAGAATTGAAATTAAAATATGTCAAGCCCATTTAATTTCTTTTGTGATTTTGAACTTATTAAAAGAGAGAAGATCTAATGCAAACTCAACACTCTTCATTGGATCAATTATTGTTACCATATGAGAGAAGTGCAGGGTCACACCCTACAGTCCCTCCAACAGGCAGCATCTGTGGGAAGAGAAGAAGACACAGAATTAATATTATAATGATCGTAACAGGCTCCCAAACTAGACCCTAAACCACTCTGAAAGAATGACAGTTGTGTCAATTTTCAAACCTAAAGGTGTGCATTAAAAAATTATCAAAAGCTGAAAATGGCTATTTTAATCAGAGAATCTTCAATTTATTGTCATTTCATTCAAAACATGGCTTGGGTTGCTTGGTTATGTGACACAGGCACTAAGCACACACCCGGTATACTGTCACACATCACGCTAACAGTGTGCAACTCACGTCTACAGCATAGCGGGTGGTCTGCCAGGACCATTTAAAAATAATCAATTTAATTTGTTTTCCTAAAGTCAAAGTGTGTGTGGGCGTATCATGTGTGTGTGTTTGAGAAGATAAGTTCAATCATAGTGTGAAAGTTTTCAATCTGTTCGTAGAACAAGGCCTCTCTCATAATGATAATCCTTGTAGTCGAGTAGCCCTTCTTGGGAGATTGTATATTTGGTAATTGTTCTTCATGGGATCATCTCATGACCAGGTTAGTTCTAGTATTACATTTGGTAATTGTGCTTCATGGGATAATTTCATGACCAGGTTAGTTCTAGTATTACATTTGGTAATTGTGCTTCATGGAATCATCTCATGACGAGGATAATTCTAGTATTACATTTGGTAATTGTGCTTCATGGGATCATCTCATGACCAGGTTAATCCTAGCATTAAACTTCCAAATAACAATCAGTCAATCATCTTTCAAACTATTTTCATGTTTTTGTTCAATAAAAGATCAATCTAAGAACTCATACCTTGTCTGCTGCAACCAAAGAAAAAAAAATCCTTCTATCCTGTCTGCCAGTTTTGGTGACTTGGACATTGAGATTCATTTAAAAATCAAAACATGTGGAGAAAGGATTTTGCACCCCAGAAAAATTAAACCTGACATGTTCACATGACCATACTCATACTACAAGACCATTCGCCCATCAGCAGAGAAAACCAACCTTTGATAACCATTTAGCTTGAGTAGGATTATCTGCAAAGAAAAAGAAATAAATTTTAAAAAAGCATGACTTTTGGTTCAAATAAAATCCAACACTCCATAATCATTAGCTGTCATGGTAATGGGAGAAATACTATTCCACTAAAGTTCTGTCAGAAAATTACCACAGAGAAATGAAATTTACTAACCAGAACTACCATACAGAGCCACTGCACAGAAATTATCCACCTAATACTTTTCACAGAGAAGTTTTTGATTGCTACCCCTAACTGATCATCAAAGAATATTCTTGCAAAACTTTGCAAAGCAGAACTGCCAAAGGAAGAGTTGGACAATAATTATTCTACTATTTCTGTGTAAACATTCACATACATTCTCTTCATTTCTATCAAATGTTGCCAATGCATTTTCATCTACGTGACTTAACACAGGTCAGGTAGCCGAGGTCAGCCAAGGGTCTATTCAGGTTTGAAAAATTTAGAAAATTTCAGTTAGAAATAAGTGGAAGGAGTGATTAGTGTCATGAAATGTCTCAAATCAAATGCACAAGAAATGGTTTTATAATCGTTTTCATACGCTCATTATGTTTTGGCAAGCCAAATTTCTCTAAAACCACTAGTTTGTTAGAGATCAATTGATAATTTAGGGATTATTTGTGTCGATACACTTTCAATCCAATCAAAACAAACAGAAAAACCCCACACACTGTGAGATAACATTGACTTGACCTCTAATTATGAGTCGGAAAAAGAAGACAGAGACTGTTTAACCCAACTATTGCAGTAGAATTCATGACCTGAGCTTGAAACCACCTTTTTAGAGTGGCGGATGGCTCTGTTGGTAAGCCCGCTGTTCTGGCAGTGACCAGGCAAATCAGTGCCTTTGCAGGTCCTAGGTTCGATTCCCTCCTCCGACGACTTCCTGTTTTTTTCCCTTCTCTCTATGGCTTTGACTCACCTCGGCACTGTGCCTTTACTATTTTCTGTTTACTTTCATCTTTTCCAGTGCCGGTCTTAAAAATACATTGAGAAACAGATAAAATTACCATCTTTGACAAGCTGCCAGTTACTGTCAAGTTGCTGTTCTGCCTGCAAGTAATATCGACCATCTGTCCACAAGGCTGCTTCGGTTTTTGTTACAATGGCTATGCCTGAGGAAAAGTGGAAGAGAATGAATTCATCAAGAAAATAAAAAAGGTATTCAATTCAAATCAATGCATTCATTTGCTTATGATGGTTCTTCATATCAAGTACTTTGAAATGAATATGGAGTCTCACCAAAAAATTGATTGAAATACGTTATGAGTATTTGAATGGTTTCAACCTCAATCATAATATTAATTCTCACCTAGACTGTGGTAAGTTACAGTCACGGCTGAAGGTTTATTGGAGTCAAAAGTACGCTTTAATTCTTTACCAAAACAAGCTGGGACCTAAAGCACCCTTTGTAATTGTTATCACTGGAGAGTTTGAATTGCTGCAAGTTTCATATGCAGCCATGCCTTTCCAGTGGATCATAATAATAAATACACATGTTTTGTTTTCTGGATCAATATTCTGCTGAGATGATTGACAAATTATAACCAGGTTTGATACTATTTAATGGGAAAGGAAAACATAAGTCAGCTGTTGTGCTGAATCATTGAGTTTTATGGTATAATGACCTCCAAAAGTGATCAGCCAATGTTTAACAGTCTATAGCTCAAAAATTGTTTGGCAGAAGAAAATGTTCTTGGTATCAGACGAAAGCTCTTTTAATTGGTCTAATTGAATTTTCCATGAACAACAATTTCAATAAACCATTCAATAAAACAAACTTTGACAGAAAATTTGACTAAGCTCAATGAAACATTTTTAGTCAGAAAAACAAAAACATAGAAAGTGAGGAAAAAAAGTACAGATTAAATATTAATTATGTATCAAATGCAAAAGGAAATATTAATAAGGACATTGGAAGAACTTTTTACCAATTGTATAATAAATTTTCATCATTGTCCTGAAGGCAAAGTGATTTAGTAGCTAGTTTGACCTCCCTCGGTTTCACAGCATACATGAACTCGTTAAGGCATGTAACTTGTAAATTTTGCAATCAACTTATGTGGAAATGCATTTTAGTCCTCCCTCAACACTATCTCCAGCAGGGCCAAGTTAACGATGCTAGCTCCACCTCATGTGTACCGCCAACCAAGTTTGTCCAACGTGTCAGTCTAATGTATGAATATCTTACTCAGCTGAAAAACTCTTTGAAAGTTAACTGTGTGTGCAAGTGCATTGTCCATTGTCATACTGGAAATGATAAAGTCGCGGGTGCCTCTAAACTTTCCTTGTCTTACTTTGGCTGCCTCTGAAGGTGCCCAGATGAAGCTGCAGCCTTTTTCCATTCATCCCCGCTGTCCTCCAGTTCTCAGCTCCTTGGTGTTGTCCACTCCAGTATCAATTTAGGTTGTTGCCTGTATTTCTGTGCCTCTCAAAAAATAGTCTTGCTTAGTGCAACTATTTCTATGTAGAACTTACTTTCTTTCTTTTCATGTGGGTGTTTCATTGGCAACTAAATATTATATCTAACTGAAAAAAAATTTACAAGAAGAAAGGACTTGAAAGGAGGAACAATACCTGCTGAACCAGTGAACCCCGTAAGGAAAGCTCTTCGGCTGTCACAATCAGCAACATACTCACTCTGCAAAAGAAATCCAATCATTCTGAATGTTAAAACAGTCTTTAAGTGCAACATACCAAATAAAAATGAAAATGTAAAAGATCTGAAATGAAATCTAAGTTTAATAAATTGCTGAGGAAAAAAGATAAAAAATCAGTTAAGGTAAAAGACAAAACAGAATTTTGCCTGTAAAGGTGACACCAAGACGACCCCCTTCCACCTCCCCCAATAAAATCAGTTGAGCTGATGGAATATTGAGCAAAGAAGATAAAGATTTCAAGGACAAAACATTGAAAATGATAAATACAAAATATCAACAACACATTTGGGTTTAAGTTTCACACAGATAAATCTGTTGAATGATGACTCAGCAAAACAGAAATTGTGGTAATACCCCTAGTGGGTGTGACTATACAATGTAATAAATCCTTCAGGCTATTGGATAATTACCTGATGAGCATCTCCTGTTGGAACTATGTATGCATGCAAGACTTGAGGCACATATTTGGGGTTTTGCATTAAAGATCGCAACTTTGAAAGAAGTTTAGTAGTTCCATTTCCAGTCATCTTCAAAATAAATAGTGATCTGGTTGAAAAATTCTGTAAGAAATAAATAGCAAACATAATTAATAATAACAACAATGACATAATAATCAATTATGATAAATGTACATCAAGTGACCCAATTTTGTGAAATACCAAAAGATCCAAAACAAGATCTTGAAACAACCTGAAAGAATATGAATCATATCTTTAAAATCCCAGAGGCATACCTAAAACAAAAGTGAAAAGCCTAAAATTCCTGTTTAATTTATGTTGTAAAAACTAAAATTAGTCAAAGAAGCGAATCTGAATAATTCTGTCCCTACTAAGATTCCTGCTAATAATCAACTTCATGCGTCTTTTAGGACAAATAAAGTCAACCTTTCAAACAACAGGACTTTAACTTGAAATGATTTATCTTAACGATCAAAACATTACGTTACCCGATATCATGAAATATCAAAGGATCCAAAACTAGACCTTAAACAATCTGAAATAATACTGTGTTTTTTTTTAATCCCAAAGGTGTACCTAAAACAAAAAAGATAAGCCTTTGCTGTAACTTTGGCTCTTAAAATTCAATTTGAGAAAGAAACAAATCCGAATAGTTCTGTCTCCACTAACTCTCAGCCTTGGCTGGTTTACCCCATCATCTATTTATAAAGAGGAGTGAATGGACTCCATACAATAAAAGTAGCTAACCATCTGTAGAATAGGACTTAGTAATCTATTATATTTATTGTAATGTCACGTGACCCATTTGCTTTAAACCCCTAAGACTCCCAAACAAGACCTACGATCTCAAAGAATATGTATTGTGTATTTTAAATTCCAAACAAAAATAAAAAGCTAAAAATATCTTTATTGCGTCAACACAGATGTCAGCATGGCTTTTAGTTAGCCCTACTCCTTATGGAATGGGTTGCACGCTTCAAATGACCACCGTAAAAATTTTTTCATTTGTTTTTGTTTTTTGGTGTTTGTAGTAAACAGAAAACAGGACCTTTCTAGAGATAATAATACCCTTTGGAGATCACATTAGGAAAACTAAACGGTCTTTGTCTTTGCGCACTGAGTGAATGTTTGCCAAAATGTAAACAAGAGGCACTGGGAGAGTGGCAGGGGAGGGGCAACCTACCCCTATCTTCCCTTGTGGCCAGCACAAGAAGTGGGTAAGAAGAGAGTACACATGATTGAGAGAAAATGGGTAGACTATGAACCATCAAAAGGCCAAAAGGCTACCTAAAGAGAAAGTACAGAAGAGAGGAGAAAGAAAAAACAATTGAGTGATGAATTAGTGGCAGACCTGTAAATGACCATCTGAAAAATTGACTACACTTTTTCTCAACTTGAAAATCATAGCCCATTCCAAACACACAGATGTGCATAAAAATAATATCAAGTTAGCAGCTCAGCTTTGTTGCCAGTAAATTGTCAGTATGGTTATCACTGGCATTTTAAATTGATAACGAATGTTGCTCCAAAATAAAAAAGGAGGAAAAAATGTAGATGGACCTACTTGATTTATCTCTTCGTTGGGGGCATTTTTTTGGGGAAGTTCTTATGATTGATTTTGTTTGAAACTAAACATGAATACGGAGATGAGATGATTGAGCATGGAGGATGATGAACAATTTCCATTCTAGTCAGCAGTACAATTATCAGCCTCTGGTAGCAAAATTATCAGCAGGTGATTCAACACGGAAATCTTCTTCTAAAAACAGCCTAGTAAAGTTAGTGTCACCATAACAGTCCTAATTCTCTGATTATCTGCGCTTGAATTTTAATAATCCATTTGTTAGTTTTAGGCATCAAATATCATCAGTAGTAGGCAGTGAACAGCGAATCTCAGTCAAGGTTTGTTTACCTTTCACCACTGCCTCTCACTTACAGTACTCACAAGTCCACCCAGGTCAATTATCTTCTTAATGAAGATGTTCCCATAATAATTAATAATTCGTCAAAGTCGTCTCAAATGGTATTTCTTCCATCAGTCAATTTTATTACTAATTCGGTCGGACGAGAGGAGAAAAGGGGCGTCGGCCTAATGGCGATCTCCATGAACAAGACTGTGGCCTCTTGCACCACCTGTTTGCATCAGCATGGAAGCCAGCATGTGAAATGCCAACAGTCAGGGCTCAACGCAAACTACCAGTATGGGAATCTACCGGCAGATGAGTGATGATAAAATGAATGCACTCGACAACAGGAATTGATAAATTGGAATAATAAGAAGTGACAATTACTAAACTTTATAATTTGCTGGACAGCAATGACGTGATTATTTTTGGATGAAAGTCAGTCTGAACAGTTTACAGGTCTCAAAGTAAATTCATGACCATGTGCTTTTTATGAGACTCAAGCCCACAGCTTTTCGATTTGAGAGATTTCTGTACCTCTATGCCACCAGAGAGTGACAACTGACCAGAACTAACCGGAAAAATTTTCGCCATTTATGGGACTCAAACCCAGGACCTTTTGCTTGAGAGGCAAGCACCTTTAGGATGAAGAATTGACTAAAATAATCTTTCATAAAGATTTTATGCATAAAATCATTCTGAAAAATGATCCATGACTTCAGACTAAGTTCTCTACAAAACAGACTATCAGCCCAAAGACAAAGAATCAAATGTCTTCAAATGATCATCACGAAAACGAAGGAAATGCCAAATTCTGACCTCAATATTGATTATTGATACGACAGAGCTCAGGTCTTGCAAAGACAGGAAATCTGGATAAAGGCAACCTTGAAGCAATAGTAGCTGGTAGACATTTCATATCACTATGAAACACTTTTTTAAGTATCACTCACAAATACGACACATATAAAATGTAAATGTATTAATGGTGCTAAGGTCACATGACCAAATTTACAGAAATATCAAATGATATCCTTCTAGACCTTACAATTACCTTGAAAACTCACGTGTCCAAAACAAATCTTTTCATTCAGACTTCAGTCCGAGTAGACAGTCTGATTTTGAAATTCAAATATTCTCAAGGAGGTTGAAGATGATATAACGTTTGGGCTAGAATATCAAGGGCAAAATGTCATAAGTACCTGAGTAGAATATGTTTCCTCTTAAGTCAAAGCCAGTCTAAGCCTGGGTGGTCCTGAATGCACTACTTTACCTCCAGTCCACGGTTAAACTTTGCAAACTGCAAGGACCGGTCCTGGTCCTTCGGCATGGTTAATAAAAAACCAGCCTGGCCACAGTTAAAAAGACCGCTGATGTAACATGCTGCACCAGTCTTTTGATGGTTAAACATACACAGACGGTCTGGTCCTGACCAGAAGACCAGTCCTATTCCCTCGGTGAAAATAACGATGCGGGAGAGGGGGTGGTAAGGGGAGGGAGGTGAGCGTACAATAGTACTCTGTGAGTGAGCTTTTGGCCAGTAGGCAATAAGCAGAGCATTGTTGAACTTTTGCACCTGTCTCCCTTCCCTCTCTCTCTCTTCTTTCAATGAACTCTGGTTAAAAAGGAACGAACTCAGCTCTAGTAGACACATAAAAGTGAGTGGAATCGAACAAAAACAAAAAAGGAGAACATTTCTGGGGTTTTTAAAAACAAAATAATACCTTAGGAAGAATCGGTATGAGTTTGAGTCATTCAATGCCTTTGAATGACCAATACAACATGTCAAAAGAAAGCTCTCGATAGCATCCAAAAAAGGAATTCCTGGAAAGATCACCTTCTTCAGGAACAAAATTCAGCAGCTTTCAACAATACTACAAGGTATAAAATGGGATGGTTTATGCTTTCACCGATAGTTTAAATGAGAAGGATGAATAAGCAAGTCTGCAAAAGCTATAGTTATTATAATTATCTCTCAAAAGATAAAATGCCCTTGTTTACTTTGTAATACTTTTGTTTACTCTAACATAGATACCTTTGTTTGTTTTTAGGGCTTCCACCGGTGACTTGATATATACGTAGGTACTAGCATGCAGTTGCAAACAGTATAAAATGTAAGTACATAGTCGTTAATCACTTGTCTGAAACTAAATAGGTATTACCTAACGTGGAATACATTTCCTCTGTTCATTGCAGAAAGTTTTTAGCCTAATTTCTTTTGAATATTCATGTTATTTTGGAAAATTCTAATATATTACCAAAGAGTTAATCATTTTCCCCGAGAGAGAACCTCATTGTATTCATTTCAGTTTGACATTCTGGGATCGTTAGTTTTCTTTATTGATTACATTAGTACAGTTACTACTCAAAACAAGTACTTACGAATTCTTTGATTTTTTTAATTTTCAATTCCAAACCTCTCATTCTACTCTCAGTGTATACTACGAAATCTGAAGGTGAAAAAGGAGTGTTGAAATCATGCAGGTGATCGATAGATTTTCTCTCAAGAGAAAACTTCAAGAACACGAAGACTTCGGGCTCTTGGGTTCTGGTTGTCAACTGAGTTCTATCAGTAAACGGCCTTTTGAGTCTCAACATGAAAAGGTTTGTTATCTAGACTAGACCTATCTAGTGGATTTTTCTGGTTTATGTTTGGAAGGGTATTTATTGAATAAAGGTTAGATTCAAATTCTTTTTAATAATTAATGTAATCATATTTACACCCACAGATCGACTCTCAACATGGCTGTTTATGGTCACAAAGCATCAGCTCCTATGAGTACAAACAGTACACTGGTGCTGCATCAAGTGATATGAAAAGAGAGCAGTGTGGAAAATTACCTGTGGTATATGAGCAAAGGCCTGCAAATGCTCAAACTAGTACAACTGTTTGTGATTCAAGAGTATGTTCACATATATCAAATGGTTGTCCTGGTAGTTTATCTCCATCCTCTCTCTCTGATGTCACTGGTACAAGTAGACATGATTCAAGAAATCATATGGAGACAGACCAATTACCCTATACAAGTGTAAGAGAGGAATGTGATGTCAAAGTCAACAAACTGAGCTGCCCTGAATGTTTTTCAGGAAAGTCGGTGAGTTTTTAGAAGTTTTGACATATCATAGGTTTTTCAAGCTAAAAAAAAATTTCATCTCCTTGTCCTGAGTTAAAGGTTATGATACCTTAGTAATCATTTATTATCAAAGCAGATCAAAGGGTTAAAAATAGTTTTTGTCTCCTATAATATTCAATTCAATTTACATTTTACTTATGAATATGCTTCACAGAAAAGACTACTGCACCCAAAATAATTTGAAACGTTATTTCCTTTTTTTGTTGTTTTTTTAAAAATCTCTATAGGTGTTTATTTTATATCAATTAAACTTGCAATAACCCAAAAATGACAGGCATCATATTAAACTACCTCTCACTTTAGTTTTAGTTTACACCTGTTTTTGATAGTTAGGCAAGTCAAGCACCTGATTGTTAGTTTTAGGCCCCTACCAAGTCTTTCTTTTAATGCTATTCGATAAAATAAAGGCACACCTTACTACAATGGCCAATACATGGAGATAAGCCAGCTCAGCTTGAAAGATGTAAGGCAACTCTCCTTCAAACATAATCCTTCCAAGCTGCTTTGACATTGCTGCCATCACTTGACTTCCTGTGTAAGACTGCACCACAGAGGTTCAACCAAAATATATAAATCATATGCACTGTCACTTTGGATTTCAGTCTGATGATTTTAAATCTTACAAACATTACTTCTCTTCACTTTTATTATTTCCATCGTTTGTTTTTGACATGATAATATTTTAGTATGCAAGAGTTATGAGGTGAAAACTAAACAGACTATAAATAAATTTTGCCCTCACTGACTGTTAATTTTTACAATATTTGCCCCAAAATGTCACTTTTATGCCTCATTATACAGGCAAATTTGACCTTTTTCAATTTCTTTTCAGGGTCACATAAATCATATAGGATTAGGACGATGGAAACACATAGACCCCCCCAGTGGATTTTGTCAGTTGTGATCCTCACATTTTTCTCTATCAGTGATCTTCAGGATGTCATTTCTTCTTATAAGTCAACCTTATTTCTGTCACCAAGTTGTTTTCTCCATACTTAGCATAATATATATCCTCTTTTATTGAAAGTGTCAAGTGTAAATCATTTGAGTTTTGGTCAATAGAAGTCCATTTGGATAGATTTGGGGAGTTTTCTGCTTTGATTCTCCTTTTCTATCATGACCAATTGTGGCTGTTGTTTTGTTCGGGCTTACTACAGTAGATCCTATTCTTTATATTTCTGCTTTTTGGTTTGCAATGCATCACCGTGTAAGGAAAATGACCATCCTAAAATAACTAGGCTTCATACATGTGTTGTGGACTGATGTAGGATCTTCATCTGGACAATATGCTTCTTGCCTGCCTCTTGTGATTTCCATCCAAGGATTCTTTATCATGTGTGTCATTGGACATAATGACAGTGGATTTTTTGTCTTTATTTAAGAGGGCCAGGTGTTCAATCATCAAATTCTTGTTTTGTTTCAGAAAAAAAAAAAAAAGTGGTGTAAGTTCATCTTACAAATGAAAGGAAGATAGAACATTTGTATTTTCAGTTTTGCTGCCTAATTAATGAAAACAAGAAATGATTTTCATATCCTGCAGCTTGGTCAGAAAGTATTTATTAAACAAACAATTTATCAAAAAAGGAATGAACTTAACAGCATCTTTTTGACGCCTGTGAGTAGTCCTGGATGACGACACTTAAGTTCAGTTCACCATCTATAAATAAAATCTTTTGGCCTCGAAAAGATGCCTCACTCAGATAAACTTCCATGCCACTTTAGATCCACTCTGCTAGTCGCATTACAATGACTTGTTCATGAATCAACAGAAAAAGACATTAATCCTAATCCAATCAGGATTCTAAATGGGCTCTCCTGATTTTTCTTGTTTTAAGCTAGAGCTACCATCTTACATTTCCATCTCTATTTACTGTGTCTTCTTTCTTCGCATACAAAAAATTACTTATTTGTGTTTGTTTGTAGTCTGGCAGTGCCTCTTGTTCCTTTGTGTGTATTTGTTACGCCTTTTGTTTTAATGAAGACATTAACATAAAAAGGTTACCATTCTACTTCTAGATCTAGTCTTTTCATAAAAATTGATAGATGCCCGAGATTCTTAATCTTAGATGAGGTTATTTGAGTTTTGGAAATGAGACTTTAATTTCAGTTTGGTTTAGTAATTTTCGTGGGCCTGTCTTTGTCTGTGTCTATCTGGCTTGGTATGTGTCTCAAATCTTTGTTATTGTGGTTCCAAACAGATTTCATTTCATATTCTAGAATTAATTCTGGTGGATGCATATTTTTCTGATGGATTTATTTTGGTTTATCAAAATCCTAAGCGGGCGGGCGGTGGGTGTCCTTTGTGGGCTCTTCTACTTCTGTTTCTTATCTTTTATAATGATTCTTTCGTCTTACTTTTTCCCCTTTTCTGTGATGTCCTGTTTTTGGGGTTTTTTTTGCCTCGTTTGCAACTCAGTGATCATCCCTTATTTCATGCATCTTGGTACATGACTGCAGGGTCACAAGTTAAACATACTGAGTGCTTGTTTACACAAAGGGGGTTTAAAGATCCTGGGTCTTCCTGAACCATTATGTTGTCAGGTGTGATGGCCATTGGTTATTGTTGTAAGGAGAGATGATGTTTTTTGTCATTGTAAATCATCTCTCTGTAGCGTCAAGATTTGTTTCAAGAGATGATTTATATTTTTTTTTAATGTAAATCATCTCTCTACTGTTTGCAGTTTAATCTGTTCCCTCTTTGAACTAATTCTATCATCTTGCTTTCCTCTAGGCTCCTCTATGACCCTAGTGTGTTGTAGGGCCCTGAAACCTCCAATAAACTAACAAGCACCTCATGACTAGTCAGCTTCTGCGCTCAATGTTTTTCTCTATATCAGAATGGATAGTGTGGTCTTTGTGGGCGCTGTGTTTTGTTTTTGTTTCTATTGTCTGCACCATTTGTATTGGATTGTGTATGCCATTCTTGTTGGGATGTGTTGCGTTTCTTTTTCATCCTCATCATGGATGGGTTGGCGGTTGGTGGGTGTCCCTGGTGGGCACTTCCACTTCTTTTTCTTTTCTTTTACACTGAAGCTATTGTCTTACTTTTTCCCCTTTTCTTGTATGTCTTATTTTTGTTGTCTTGTTTAGTTTTCAGTGGTCATCCGCTGTTTCAGGGTCACAAGTTAATCGTACTGAGTATACTTAGTACACAAGGTGGGGGGGGGGGGGGAGGAGTAAAGATCCTGGGTCCTGGACCATAATGCTGTTATTGTTATGGGTGGTGGCCATTGCTTATTTTTGTAAAGCGATATGATATTGATATTTGTTGTCATTGTAATGTAAATTATCTCTCTCTGGTGTTGATATGCATTTTGAGAGATGAAATTTATTTTTTTAGTGTGTAAATCACTTCTTTGCTGTTTGTGCTTTAATTTTTTCCCTCTTTGGACTAATTCTATCATTTTACTTTCCCCAAGGCTCCCTTGTCTGTCGTGGGGCCCTAAAACCTCCAATAAACAAAACAAAATCAGGTTCGAGTCCCGGCCGTGGAGGTCGATTGTTTTAGACAATTTATTCTTCTGCATTTTCCTTTCTTTATTTACCTTTCTCTATGGCTTTGTCTTGTCCTCCTCTCGACACCGTATTCATATAATTACTATTTTTACAATGTTTGATTCAATGTGTCTGCTCCCCGCCATTACTTCTAACTATGGTTTAATTTGTTTACGGCAGCTAGCGGAAAGCGAAGGGAATGTAGGTGGCCATGCTATGCGGGATCCCGCTAGCGAGAAGCTGAAAATGGTTGTCTCGACGAAGCAGTTCCTTTTGTTTTGTTTCTCTGAAATGTCACCATTTCCTGACAGATCGGCAGTAAGACAGACTGATATATACACATATGCACACACACACACACACAGCGCGCGCGCGCGCACACACACACACATTATATTCGACTTACTGACAGAAAGACAGGTAGGTGAATTGATTGATAGATATTACTTTGATAAGACCAACACAATGACGAACCAACAAGCTAACTTTTTTTTTTAATCCTCATCAATAAGCTTGTGATTAACTTTTTGGATATATAAATAGAAAGAGAGATGGATAGACAGTCGGGCACACAGGCAGGTTGATAGAAGAATGAATAGATAAGACCAACAAAATTTGAGGGACAGACATAAAGCAAAATAGACAGAGATGAAAGGAAAAAGTAGAAAACCCCAATTAACATTCATAATCTTCAGATCGTCGAGCGCTTTCTATTCTCACTCACCTCTGTTCATGAAATCTATGTTCTCTTCTGTTCGTGATAACGGCATTGTTTGGACCAAAGCTGTTAACTCCGCTACCTTGTCCTCTTCCATTTACAACAATTAACAGTTATAAAACAGTTCAAAGAAAGAGATAAAAAATTCCAAAATGTGTTAGTGATGTCTTGTTGGCAAATCACTCACGAAAAGAGGTAAGGGACTTTCTCAGTCACAGCACTCGCACCGAAAATTTGGTCAGCGTCAACTTAATGATTATGATAGTAGTATGTACCAGTAGCATGATGCGTCATTTGCACAGCCCGGGCGACGGACTGGAAGACACAAAGTAAACATTCAATGGTGGGGCAGCCAAGGAACTCAGCACAACCCTCTGCAGACTTGAAATGATGAACAAACAATCAATGCGCTTATTCACCAAAGTCTCCCACAAGTGGACAACCAGTCATTCAGGCATAAGGACAGACGGACTGGCGGAGTGACAGACAGACAGACAGACCGGGGATGGATAGATCGATTGATAGATTGGTGTGTAGCAGGCAGGTGGGTAGATACAAGGGCGGGTGAATGGATGGGTGGATAAACAAATGGCAAGAATTTAGATTGCTACCGTGAAATAACCTCAAGCCCCGGGTTGCATAAAATGAATCTTTTGCATGTTCTCATGCCAGAAATAAATCATCACCAGCAGAGTTCAGAATTTCGACTAACGAGGTCAGGAACCTAAGTAGATGGCCTTGCTTCGAGCGGAAGAGGGGAACTGAGCGATAGCAAAATTAATTAATTAATAGAAGTGGGCAGTGATACTACTTGATGTGGCCATGCCATGAGCGGATCCCGCTAGCGAGACTACTTCCCAGTGTGTCTTCTCGCTTGCCGCTCATATGGGGCCCGAGAGGCAGTGAAAGGGGACGCACGCACCAGGTCACCAGTCGTCAGGCAAAATTCTGAACTCTGCCCACAATCCATCCTTCCACCCATCCGTTCGTCTGTCCATCCGTTCGGCTATCTATCTATCTATCTATCTATCTATCATTTCCCCTGATATTTCGGGACCTCAGCTAGGCTGCACTGATGAGTGCCAATTAGCACGAAACAGTACCGTCTGCAGTTGCTATGAAGCTCCCTAAATCTAAGCCAGTCTTTAGTTTGGGTTGAGCACTTTGGGAGTAACGGGCAGAGTTCTTATAGCGTTATGCAAAACTCTCGATTTCGCTTGATTACTCTCTCTTTGCCAAGTTACTTATCCCGATATTTCGGGACCTCGGCTTGGCTGCACGGGTGATTGCCGATAAGCAGGTGACAGTATGCACTGGGTTTGCGTCTGTCATTCGCTGCAGGCACCAATTTCTCACCACAAACGACAAGATGAAGAGGTGGCGATAGTAATAGGGAAGAAAACTGCCACCTTAATTCTTTCTTCCCCAGCACTATAAGACTATGGAATACAATCCCTGAATCAATCAGGCACAGTCCT
>JBCIKM010337148.1:0-11312 GCA_039654465.1 Melibe viridis
CTTTCTTTGGCACACAAGTGGGCACCGCCCACACAATGAAACGGAAGTGACAATGACGAGAACGAAAGTTGCTCCAGATAATATTGGTAGAAACACAGAAGTAATGGCAGGGAGCAGACACCTTGAATCAAAGTTCACAATAATTTACAATGGACCATGGAGTACCATAATTGTGTACATTCAGCAAAATAAAACTGATGCACTTAACACTTTACCCAAAGATTGATCTTGGTCTGAAGTTCAAACATAAGTGATCAATTTACAACATATTCAAAACTATTAACTGCTTATTGAGAAAGACTGGTGAAATGAATACATAACATAAAGAAGAGAAATGCTATCAAATCTCCATTGTCTTCAATTTTAGTAACACTTTTGTTAGACCTTGGAATATAGTGGATTTTTAACTGACAGGACCCTTGAAGCCTATCACTTTCATCCTCAAATGTCAAGGATTCTTTTACTTTAGCAAGACATACACTGAACCTCTGATTTTATCATCCATCTTCTATGAAAAACTAGTAACATGCCCCTGCATACTATGGACCAATGAGTGCCTTCTTATGAGAAGAACAGCCCAATAAATTTTGATGTTCATTGGCCTCAAAACCTGCAGCATTTAGGTGTAGAGGTGAACACAGAACCAAGAAGTGGCTACCAGCCAGAAATATTTTGCTCTTTACCAGATTAGGACCAACGACCTTCAGAATGAGAGGTGAGGAACTGATAGGGAGCCATGGAGCCCCAGCTATGACATCATGTTTCCTCTGCCCATCATTCAAAACAAGATTAAAATGAACAGAATATAGTATAGGTATAGTGCCGATGTGAGTCAAAGCCATAGAGAGAAAGGAAAAAAAACAGGAAGAGATCGGAGGAGGGAATTGAAACCAGGACCTGCCACGGCACTGATTCGCCTCCCACTGCCAGAAAAGTGGGCCTATGGCTCAGCTGGTTCATTTTCATCTATTTCCAGTGCGAGCTCCTCTTCTCTTCATCATTCAAAACAAAGGATTTATGTAAGTGAACACGAAACAATTGACATCAAAATATTTAGGTTATAGGAAAATTTTAGCACACAAAAAAAAAAAACAGTGTAGGAGTTCACATCTGAAGTGACTTAGATGGTTGGCTGATATGCAAAAGACTCTTAAGTCAGTAAGTCATACGTTGCTAGACTCACAAAGTCTTTTTTTTAAAGTAACTCTATTTAAAGACTTGAAAAGTTATGTTAAAAATACACCAATATGTTTTTTATTACCTGTCAAATAAGTTGAAATACTCACTTGGCTCATAGTACTCATAAACTCTTATGATTGATGGCTTTGATTTTGCAACAAGTCCCGTTCTGCTTACACGGACAGAGATACAGGTAGGTTCTGTTCCTATCTGATAAAAAGATTGATCAATAGGGACAACATAAAAATACTAAATGGTGATCAAGAAATTTTTCCAGTGAAATTTTAAAATCCTGCTACTGTTAACCTGTGTTTATTTTGAAGGAAGTTTTGTTTTTGTTTTTTCTGAAGAGAGTCATAATTAAACTCAGCAGAAGACCACATCTTCAGTTTTATTAATGAAAATAAAATAATACTGCAACTTTTCCTCTCCAACTGATTTATTGCATGTCATGAAAAAGTATTGCTATAAGCACTCCCCCATACCACTTATAGTAGCATCACCATGAGTTTTTACATCTTGCAGCTTATTCCTCTACCATCTGAAGTAGGAATAATTCCTAGACCATCACTGTTTTCATTAATGAAACTTACTCTTATCAATCCTCAAAACCATTCAAACTGTATTATCACAAAATCCATACCTTCAGACACAACTTAACTACCATCCAAGCTATAACCTCATCTTACATCATCATCAATTTTTAACACATATATCCCTAACACAGATTGAAGAGTAGGAGATACACACTTCGTTTCAAAGCCTATTCAACATGATATTCAGAGTGAAAATACAATTATTTCCATTTTTGGGGAAATATTTTCGAAGACAAAATTCAGCAAATGGCTTTTAAACTACTATTATAACAAATTACATTACAATAGACTTGCAGAAGGTAGTAAAGATATAATGACATTCATATAACAAAACTTAGTAGGCTTTGGAATACACCTCAATGACTATGCATAGTTCTCTTCTTGATTTGTCTTAAATGACAGTGTGAGTAGGTATATCTGAGTAGTTATGTGTACATCCACATCTGTGTATATGATGGATGAGATGGAATTAGAATATTTACAGAAGAGAACAATTCTTTTATTTGTATTTTTAAAAGAGACCCCATCAGTTCATGCAAAGTGTTGAAAATATTGCATCATACTTACTTCATAAAAATAAAGCACAATTTTCTTTCCTTCTTTTTCAACCATTTGCAAGTCTTCTATTTCTTTTAAAGGATCTATATTTGCATCGTATCCAGTTGGGATTCCAATTTCTTGAACAGTCATGCCAGAATGAGAACTTGCCTTCAACCGGCTGAAAAAAAAAAATGCACGGAAATTGCATATGGCATCCTCTTTACAAAAGACAGTCTATTATTGTTGAAAACGTTCAAAGACATGCCACAAGACTGGTAACTAGTATTACTCACTTACCCTATGTGGATAGGTTAAAAAGTCTTCATCTGCCATCACTAAAATAAAGACGCATTAGGGGAGATCTTATTAATTTATATTAGATTGTTGACAATAAAAATGACATAATTATTTTTTTTAATATTCCCATGTTACATCAACAAGAAATGCAAAATTCAAGATTATATTGAAGGCTGCAATAGCAACATAAGACAAAATTAAATTTATCTTTAGAATGGCTAAAATCTTAGGCAAAGAGTTCCTTGTCTATGGAATTCTTGAAGCTGTTTATTGATACATTATTTTTTGTTTCATCCTTCAGGCAATTTCAGATTTTAGTCGTGCTATTTCAGTCGTAAGACAGATGTTAATTAGTCCATGAGACACTAAACACAAGACAAGACCATACAAGATTTATATCATGTGAAGATAACAAAATAATTCCATTACCTTGTGCATGTCTTGATAATGAAACGACTTTCTTTTTGTTCTTCTATACTGACATCAACAGCAAACACCACATTTGCCACATCATGCTCCACATTAAAAAATACTGATAGCTGTGTGTAGTTGCATAAAATAACGAGGATTTAGCGAATTGTGGTCCTGATCATTACAAATTGCTAAAACATTTTCATAGATGAAAGAGTTTAAAATTCACATTAATCAGTTCTAAATTTTTTTCTCTCCTCAGTTTGGTTTTACTGTTTTAATTAAGTTTAAGTTGAGGTTAACAGTTTTGAATTTTCACTTTTGTTAAAATCAAAGAACATTAATGAAAGTTCACTGTGAAAGCACAAAAAAACAAATCTTGAGATAAAAATCAAGCACTGTTTAAAAAATGATAATTTGAACTACCACAAGAGGACATAATTTTAAAAAAGGAGTTGAGATATCGATGAAATGAAAACAATGACAATCCTGCATGTCAAGGACTTACCTGAACTAATGCTATTCCATTACCAGTTGCAAATACAGTAAAAGTTGATGGGATTTGATGAGTCTAGGAAAATATCCAATCAGCATGAAAATATGCAATGTTGACGAAATCTATGATCATTTCATTTATTTCAAAATTAGTCTAAATATCATAGAATTTCAAGATTGCAATTTTTGAGAGCTGAAATAACAAAACTTTTAGCTTAACACCTTGGTTTTGTTCATTTTACAATTATTTACATTTTTTCACAAAAGGCCTGACTGAATATAATTAAAAATGAATCTCTATTTCATATATCTATAAAGCAGGTCATCATATATTTCATGAAAACAGGATGAAAGCATTTCTTTAGGGCATCCAAAAAGTGACATGGAGAAAAATAGTTTTAGGTTAAAGTTATCATACATTGACAATTTTAAACTATTCAAATGGCTGACCTCTTGTGTTTGGTAAACAATAGCATTGTTTTGATTTATATCAAATTGGTAGTTGATGCCAGGATTCATTTTGATATTCACATTGATGTCAAAATCATCAGTGTGAACCAGCTTTGCAAAAGCAGACAAGGCACTTAGAGCAACAATGGTGTCCTGTACAGAGTGAAAGACAGAGAAAGATTTAAACTTTGGGTATTGACATCAAAATAAAAGGATTAATCCTAGCATTCCATCAAAATGAAATCCTCATTTTAAAGAGTTCGCTTCGTTTACTGCACTATGGTTGAGGTTTTGGGGTTTTTGGTTTGTTTCTTGTTTTTTTTTTGTCAAACTGAAACTGACACTTTTAAAACCATTATACGTAGAAAATTTATATTATTGAAACAAATAAATTAAAGGAAGATAAACTTTTGGGGCAACTGAAACTGGAGAAAAGCATAAATGAATGAAGGATGATGGGAATTACTTGAGTGGAGTGAAAGCCTCCATTTGGGTTCCTTTGCTTTACAATCCACTGCATCATGCTTTGGCCATGTAACAAATCCTCACGTAAAGTATATGTCAGAAGAACGTATGAGGTAATTTCAATATCACTGGAAGTTGGTGGATTGTATCTGTACCAGGATCCAGGATTTGTCTTCAGAGATTCAGGCTGGTGCCAGTAGACTAGACCATCTAAATTTGAACAAAAATACCAGAAAAATTCCATTTCGGCTGTTAACAGATTGATCAAATTCATGAAAAACTTGAAAGTGTTAATACACACAATAGTTATGTGTTGCTCTTTGTTTAATTAGAATGAATATACAAAAGAGACTCAAAGATAAACTGAATTGTGGAAACACGCTGTTCTGTGTTTACTTTTTTTTTTCATTCTTCCTGCTGTCCAATTTTCAATGTCACCCTCATGATTTTCTAAAAAAAAAAAAGATCTTCTCATTTTTTTACTTAAAAAGGCATCAAATTTATAAGCTACAAAGTAAATAGGAAAGAATATCATATGCACATAATGTAATAGATTAGACATTTTTTTAAGTCACAGTACCTTTTCTGATTGCCTTCTGATTGAGTTTCTGAAGCAAAATATCAGCCTGTTTACTGTATCCTGCCAGCTCAAAAGCATATGAAGTCAAAGCTAGAAAGAGAAGGTCTTGGCAGCAATCCTTATCACAATGTTTGGTTTTGTAGGTCAAGAAGTCTAAGCTTTTATGCAATGCCGTCTGGTATTCTGTGAAACCCTTAAAAATATTCAGTGGAAAAAATATTTCATGATGTTATTATATTACTGTATAGAGCTCGAAGATAGAGAAGTAAGTTCAAATCACAAAAACCCATTATTCAGGGTTAATTGTGTTATCTTTCATCATCTTTTAATTTAAGGTGATAGCCAATTATGCTGCTCCAGGATGAGGATTGCAAGATCATTTCAAACACACCCATTAAAGAAAAGAGAAATTTCAGTAATGTAAGTAGTAGTTATTATAAGAGCTAAGTTCTTTCCTTAATCAAATTTTAGCTTGCTTTCCAAAGAATTAAATTATGTTCCAAAGCAAGAGCTCAAGCAGACAAAAATCAAATCATTCATAAATCAAAGTTCCACACTGTCAAAGGGAATTTAAATCAATCTTAATATTACTCACAAAACAACAAAACAAGCCACAGTACCATTTTTTACTCTTGTAACACTGATGTGATAGAGATTTTTTTTTTTTATTATTAAAACTATTTTGAAATTACCAAATTAAAGATTTTAATACTGAGAGACAGTAGCTTGTGAAATAAAAGTCAAAGCAGAAACCAGTTTGAAAAATGAAGAATATTGCTAAAATTTTGAATACGGTCACAAGAGTATGAAGCACACATGAACATCCACAAGAAATTATTAATGGACTCGATATCGATTAAGAAAAAAAACCCTATCTTTTTAAGTAGGGAAAATGTTGTGGCTGGCTGGCTTCAAGCATTATTGCACAGACAAACTTAGCTTATGGCTCATTGCATGGACGTACTACACATTCTATGTTGGGTCTTACTTGCTTGTCTTGGAAAGAGGGGATGCTGATTTTTTTTTAAAAACCTACATGGAAATCATCTGTATAAATGTCCTTTTTTTGTGTGCAAAAAGCAGTTACAAACACATAAACTCACAGGGGAATTTTCTGTATAAAGTTCCTTGTTTTTCAAAAGGCTGATAAAGACAAAGGCAGTCAGACTTGCACCCTTTCCACTCTGACCCTAAGAGGGCAAAAAGGTATAAGGGAAGATACTTAATTTCCCTGATTGTCAAGATTGAAAAAAATGTTAAAAGGCAAATCTGATGCTAAGTTCTTTATAATTCCTTTGCCTCATGATGGGCGGAGTCAAAGTTCTTCAAGAGTAATTGATTATGAACAATTAACTGGTTCAGTGGGTGTTATATCTTTTTCCCTTTTATGTATTGTTCCAAGGAACTAATGTTTTATCCAAATGGCCTAATTTGTTTGACATGTATATAATTAAACCTGATGTCAGTTTCATATTCCCCATTATGTCCATGTAACCAAGGAAGTAAAATTGTGTACTTCGAAGAAAATGGGAAACTAGTTGTAGTGTAATATTTATAAAATAAAGCAAGATCTTCATAGAATCATTTGAAATACTGATCACCTAAACAGATTTGAGAGTTTTCATTGTGTTATCAATATTCTTAAAGGAAAAAAGGCTTTCATTTTTTTTCAAATTCTAAATTGTGATTATAACATAAATTTGCAATAAATAAAATACTATGGTATTCAAATTTAGCTGCACTGTAGCTGCCGCCTGGGTTGTCCCTGTCTTCCCTCGGGACAGACCCTAGAAATAAATTTCCCTTGCAGGATGAATAAAAGTGAATGTTTTCTTTCATCTACATCTTAATATTGAAAAAAAACAAAAGCAATTCATTTCCCACTTGCATATCCTTGTGAATGACTCGCCCGACATCCTCAAATGTACCATTCTCGTTTTGGTTGCTAATTATCCACTTGATGGCTGACATGAGGATGTTTTCATCCACAAAAATATGAAAGCTTGCTTCATGGAAGACACGAACAACAAAGGCTGTTAACCTGCAACAAGTTACAATATTCATCAAATATAAATAATTATCTACTGCTTATTCAAAGTCATCACCATTCTCTTAACCCTTCATAACAGCATATCCCCAACAGACAGTGAACATAATGTAAATCATTGACGACAAAACAAACTGTCTGTTAGGCCTGTTGCAATTTTTCAGACAGAGAAAAGGTTGCTTGATCTACAACCAACGCGAGTTGCATTAACACCTGAGCTATTGACACCAGAATATAAGGTGTAGAATGATGATTTGGAAAACATTTTGTCAAATATTTGTGAACTGTTTCAGTTAAGAGAAATTAACAGTCATGTTGTATCACTGAATTGTTGTAATGATGAGGTAAGAAAATTATTCTTGAAGAAAAAGACTAAGAGCCCAAGCAAACATTGCAAGGTTATTTGTCCTGTTCATGTTTTTATTCATAAAACTCCCTATCATTCAACACTGTTGGTGGTCTCAAAATCTTTTCTCTCAAATTTTCAATCATCTCAAAACATGATAGTTTGATAAGTACCTAAATGAATGTTTGTGAACTTTATGGGACCATCTTGTATTTTAATATTTTGAATTTTTTTTGTTGCTGATAAAAATACACTTCATGCTTTCTTATGGATATTGCAAGTTAATTATAGAAAGAGGTCTTTTATATTAAGTACTCAGTCCTACTCTTTTTCCTAAATGTTAATTGTATTGACATCAACTAGATAGTATTTGCCATTGGCACAGAATATTAAAAATAATACTACCTTTATTCACTCACCAAAGACTACCAAAATAATCTCTTGTACCAAAAGCACTGAAAGATCCATCTGGGTGTCTGAATTTTAACTCTTGTTGAATACCTAAGGATTAAAGCACCAAACTGCTTTTCAATAATATCACCGAAACAAAATTTGCCTTTTTTTTTTCTTATCAGACTGTTTTCACCTTACATTCAATTGTTCAAAGACATGCTAATTTTACAAACCACTTATCTTTTCTATACCAACAGCTGGACACTATGTAAATTGCAGGAGATAACATAAATAACAACATAAAAGGCAAGCAGCAACAGAGTTTTCAGCAAGTGTCTTCTGACTGCGGAGCCACAACTATGTAAATTGTGCACCCTTGGTGTTAAACTTCACTTTCATTGTAACTCAAGAAATTAAGTGTCTCAGAAAAAGTGTCTACCAAAAGAAATAGAAATGGTTGTTGGCTATAAAAATATTTACATTGACCACTCACAGAAGTTTCTGACCAGAAAAGAGGCTCCTCATCCCTCTGAGACAGAGATAAAAGTATTTTTAGTCTGATTAAAATTAATGTGCGCACTTAAAAATCATGGGAGCAATGGAACCAAGAGTGGGGCTCATCTGGCTAAGAATATTAACAGATAGCTTAAGTATACAATAAGAAATCAGAGAGTTTCAACTGATAGCTTCCATTAAAATTGTACCTTTCTCCATCAAGCTTAGAGCTCTGCCTTTGATGTCTCCTTTAAACTGATTTGTGAGTTTAAGATACTGTGTAATATAAACATCTGGTGCCAGACTGAGCATTGTTTGTTCCCCACAACCAGTGGGCATGCGTAGAAGTTTTTCACAACCAGCAATGGAAGGACCCATCAAATCACCTGTCAGAGGAAGAACGTCATTTTATTTTTTCTATTCTTAAACCACATTTAGAGATTGCTACTAGTCTTGATTTAATACCTCATATTTTTACTTAAATGTCCTGTGGTAAATTGGCTCATTGGTCTTTCTCAATGAGCAGATACAACCAAAGGCAACAGCAACTATTGTTTGGCTTAAGATTGAGTAATACCACTCATGTATTGCTCATTATGCCATGCATGATTAGCCATGGTGGACTGATCATCTACCTGTCTTCATTTCTTGTGATCCAGAGTTTTTCCAAGCTCCTTGAAGCTGGGTCCCGACACTGTTATGGCAGTATGAAGGGATAATGATAACAAAACAAATTTTCACTTAATACTATTTGTGAATTTGTTCAAATGCCTAGTCGTCACCATCAAATTGAAAATTGCTCTCCTTACAAGAATATTTTTTATACAGATAGAAAAAATAATAACAATAACCAGCTAAAAGACAAAGGGTAAGAATAGAAATGTTATGCTTACACTTTAATGGAATCCAAGAGTAAATATTTGAACCCCCTCCCTCCCCACCCCCACGCCCCACCCCCCAAAAGAAAAAAAAAAGAAAAAGAAAAAGAAAATACAAACCAGTTGCTGATATTCTTCCGAGTTCAGACCCCTCAACAACATTTGCAGGGAGCACAACTTCCTTAACTTGTTCAAAAGTACTTTTATCGTCATTCACTTCGATGAGAATAGGAATATTCAGGTCCATTGGAATCCCTGGAGGCTGTTCATTGATAATGATATAAATAAGAGGTCAATAAAAACCCATCAAGCATGACTTATGGTCGAGCTGTTAGAAGAATATCTTGATCTCATCATAATGTAATCAAGGCATTACTTGAAGTATCTATATCTGCATCTGATAAAGTCATATTTAAAGCCATTAGCTACTTACAAGCTCTTCATCATGTCATCTTATGTCATATTTAAGCCCAATTGAGTTTCATAAAAAATATCATTTTGATCATAATCTTTGAAGCACACTGTATGAAAGCATCATTCAAAGATCTCCATAAATTTTACAAACACCAAATCATGTTTTTCTACATGTGTTGCAGCTGTTATAGGGTTCATACGACAAGATTGCAAAAACTAATCAGTTTATATTTTGAGAAATAATAAAAATATCAAAAGTAATTCTGTATTTTTTGTAATATATGAAAATAGAATAGAAACTTATTGATTGTTGAGTATTTAACATTTTGAGAGAACTTTCCCAATTAAAGGAAGTTATGAAGATAAACAGCAAATGAATTAAGACAGTCAATAAAAAATATATCATTTATCTCATTCCACACTTGTGTTATCAAGAGTTCAAACTTTCAACTTTCATAAAATAAATCCTCTTCAAAGAGAAGTTCTTACCTCCACCAAAAGCTGTTTCCTAATTCCATCAGCCGCTCGACAAGTTTGGGCTGATATTTCAATGCTTATATGACCCAATTTCAGAGGCACAATAGCAAAATAAATTGATTTAATCTCTCCTGATGATACCTTGAGATAAAATACAAAATAAATGAATAAGAAACATATCAGAAAATCACAAAGGGGAAATATTTACCCTTTCAATTCTTCATACAACAATTCAGTTTTTCTCACTAAATCTCTTTACCTTTACTTTATACCCCCTGCCATTCCTCTCTATAATCTATCTAGGCTTCTATCTCTCTGGCTATCTCCCTGTGTTTAAAAAAATGCTGTAGTTTCCATTCTAAAATATGATGTGTCCTTTCTAGAGATATGACAAGATGAAATAGATTAATTTTATCCGTGGGTTTTAAGCTAAAAGTTGCAAATATACACTTGTCGCTGCCGATAGGGTTGAGAAGCATTATATACATACTTAAGATAATATATGATATTCATATTTGATGTTAGTCAACAAAGAAAGCAAGTTAAAGATATGGCTCGAGAAAAATGCAAATAATCATAAATCTACCTATGTTGATAAATATCATAAATCTACAGCAAGGAATGATGAGCAAAAATAGCCTTGCAGAATTAGACAATCTGAAGAAATTTTTGTAAGGGAAAATATATTTTTCCTGACATTTATGAACAATAAAGGATAAGCTCTCCAAAATCTTTTCACTTTGGTGTCACAACTTGATAACTTTGCTATTTTGTCCACAGAAATTTGAAATATTTGAAATGAAATCAAGACAAAACTCTCACCCATAAAGAAATACTCTTTTCTTCATTTGCCACATGCTCTTCACAGTTTTGATTGCGATAAACAGTGCTGAAGCAATTTGATTTTGAAATTGTTACAGTGACATATTCGTCTTGGGGGAGATAGTTGAATACCAAAACATGAAGAGCTATAGTTTCACCAAGTGTCACTGAATATGGCATGTTGAGACTCACAAAAAAATCTTTGAAGACTCTCAACTGAGCAAGAAACAATAGAAAAAAAATCACTTGGATTGTATTTATTACAAAAGTAAATGAAAAGTTTTAAGCAGCTGTAAACCTTAATCATCACAATTATTTAAAATTTCTTGTTAGAAAAACTAATTACAATTGTGACATTTGACCCCTGTTTAACTTTTGATGTTCATGTCCACAGTTGTATTAATAGAGCTAATCGATTGATTGGCAT
>JBCIKM010337259.1:0-11311 GCA_039654465.1 Melibe viridis
ATCTATCTATCTATCTATCTATCTATCTATCTATCTATCTATCTATCTATCTATCTATCTATCTATCTATCTATCTTGCGCTCTCTCTCTCTCTCTCTCTCTCTCTCTCTCGTTTACCTCGTCATTGTTAACATATATCCTCACGGAAAAAAAAGACCTGAGCTGTCGAGATAGCTTCCTACATTCCACCCTTATCATTTAACCTTGCGGCTGTCTCTATATGTCGCCATCGGCCGATCAAACACACGCCCCCCTCTCTCCTTCTCCCCTCGCCGCTCCCCTCCCCCCCCCCCCCATATTTCCTCCAAACCCAAGCGTCACACCCAAGGTCGTTGACCAGGAGACGCAAATTCCAATGTCCTCCATCCTGGGCTATCCAACAAATCACCTGGCAAGACCTTGGATGGGCTCAGTCAACGAACGCTTGGAGATTGGAGAAAGGTCGTAGGGATGTCGCAAGTCACGACGATTAACGACTGATTAACGACTCGATGTAGTGGACAGATCGAGACAATGGGAGTATTCCACCAGCTCAGCTCTGTACTCGCACTTCTCTGGTGAGCCTACTGGGCTCATCTTGAGCATAGGATAGACTTAACCACCTGCCGCCCACACAGTGTTTCGTACAGGTTACCTTTACATGGAACTTGAACCTCAACAGCACATTGTCCATAGCTAGCTATCTTTGCGTACCATTTTCAATCTCTCTCAAGTTAGATCTATTGTACAGATTGGTCTAAATTAGTGTGTCTTAAAGACCTACGAATATGGTGATGGCTATTATTAATGCCTGTGATAAGTATTATCATTGTTTGCATATTTGTTATTATTTGTTAAGAGCTGGCACTGGGAATTAACTTGTATAAGTTTGAGGGGTATCAGGTTTGAATCCGAACTACGGAAAAGTTCTTTTCTGGTCCTCTGGCCTGGGCTCAAGTTCTTATTTAGGAAATGAGCGAGTCATGTAAATTCTTTGTAAGGGGGGGGGGGGGGCTGGGCGGGGGTGGGGGTGGGGTGGGGCTTCATTCCGGAAACATGACTGCATGACTTTCTCCTACTGTTTGATCAGGTATTCATCGCTGAAAGTCAATGATATTCACCTTAGTTTGGATTATAACCAAGGCTTAGCACATTGGCAACCAAACATTAAGCCGACAATTCTACTGAGCTGTCACCTGTCAGATCGCTGTCAGCAAAAGTCCTTTCTGTTTGATTTAACCATTAGGCTTCCGGGTCATTGTCGTTTGCAAGACCATCAAGCATTTGTTAAAGGTTCATTGCCACGGTAATGCCTTGAAAAAAAACTTTAAAATGCGGCAATCCTCCTTGTGGTGAAATCCATTCAATATCCATACCGATGCCATTGTGCACTTTCTTAGTTTGAATTATGGAAGAAGACGAATCCAACTTTGGCATTAAATCTGCCAATAGTTGGGAAGAAGCACGAGGAAGGTTGACAAGTAAAGCAATAATTGTGCAGCATTAAGGTACGAATCAAGAAACACGGGGCATGAAATCATTAGGGGTTACCTCCGGAAGCCACGGCAGTCACTGCAGAACACAGAATAAATATCTCTAAACTGTGTGCGGAAGAAGAGATCTTCATAATCTGTCCGCGCTGAACATGATTTGCGACCAAAATAAACCATGCGTTATTTTGATTTCGCAATTCGATTGATATTTATGGCAGGCTAAACTTTGAGGAGAAAACATCATAAAATCCAAAGCTTGGATTAAATACGCGCGCGCAACGTGTGTGTCTGTGTGTGTGTGTGTGTGTGTGTGTGTGTGTGCGTGTGTGTGTATGTGTGTGTGTGTGTGTGTGTGTGTGTGTTTGTTTGTGTTTGTTTTGCTTATATGATGTGTGACACACTTGGGAAACGTGATGTTCACGTGCTTACGTCTGTGTGGTTGACAACGCAATGTATTGGGAAATATTACTCCTTCAATGCTTCTATCTTTCCATTAGTGAGTGTGCTATTCCATTCTTTATTCTGGAACTACGAATATCGACAAGAGCAGAAACACAAATATCACAAGCAAATGCTGCTTGATTAGACTCATGTATTTCTTATGAGTAGGCAAAGATGACATCATTGTGGAAATAAAGTCTTCTTGATTTATTGTCCTGATGGAGAGATGTTTGTCGTGTTCTTGTGAATGTGTTAGCACAGCATTCTATTTATTTCACCATTCATACCAAGCACCCGGTTCGTGAACATTATTTTCCTCGATGTTAATTGAAAACGAAAATAAAGGAAATTGCATCTTGCGAAGGTTTTGTTGTTTCAGTTAGTTGACACAAGATAGTTTTAAGTGACCCAGTAATGACCGGAAGGCATTGACAGCTTCCTGCCCCGGGGGACGCTGGGAGTGACGTCGGCTTTGATTGCTGACATACTTTTGGTGGCGTTTCTCCACCGCGCCGAGCCTCGATCTGTCTCCAGAGATCTGTTCCAGAAAGAATAATCGTACTATGATGGAGTTTCTGCCATTTTTTTACCCTGTCGAGGATAACTTGATTTGGAGACAATGATAGAAACGAGGGTTAGACTTTTGCCCTTGCATAAGAGAGCCGCCCGCCATAAAAAAAAGAAGAAGAAAACACTATCGTGAAAAAAAATAGCTAAACAGGGTAGTATATAGTATTACTGAGATTAACGCCGCAGCCTCTGGCAAAGGTGTCATTACATTTATTAAGTCTGCATGTCACTAGTTCGAGCTTGTTAAATCAAAATCAAACTCAGATATAGCATTTATACTCTAAGCGCTTTATAATACAATACAATACAATACAATACAATATAATACAAATGAAACATATAACGCATAATATGACGATACAGGTCGCATGTTGGGCGTGCTACAATTTTTCGGACTGAGAGACAACGTGTATAAAACCAGGGGGACCTCCGAGCTTTAGATCCATCTCCATCTCCATCCAATATTAGAATCACCTCAATCGTAGATTTTTAAGAGACCATTTTTTTCAAATTCTGGAAGCAGGGATATAAGTCTGACTTTGACACTAAAAACCATATTCACGTTAGAGTTTATGGATGGCCTGACAAGTTGAGCTGAAATGAAAACTCTGAGGCAGCAAATGAGGAAATACACTCGGACTATTATATTTTTTTTCTTTTGGAGACAAATAAATATATTTCTCTGTGATATTGGCTGCAAATAAAAGGTATTATTCATTTCCAATTCTCAGTCGTGCATTCTTCACACTATTCATAATGATTTGCTGTTTTGTTGTTGTTTTGTTTTTGTTTTTCTTTGGGGTTTTTTGGTTGTTTTATTTTTGAATGGGCAAACTAGACGGCCACTTTCCCCATCAGTGGATCAAGTCTACCTACTATCCGGATGTCTCTTAGCGGGGTCTCCATGTCTTCCTTGACATTTATGCTGATCCTTTGATCCTCTTAACCTAGTTATTTCTAGGACTGACAGTAAACATTCGGGGGGCCAGGCTCTCCGCCCTAGCATTGCCATTTATTTCAAGGATGAAAAGCAAAATCGTACCTACGTGTCTACTTTCTACTCCTTTACTCGATCCACCATAAGCAATCTCTCTTTTTTCTATAAAGGTATCCGAGTGGTCATTAAATTCAAATGTATTTTAGATTTTGTTTCTTTTTTTCAGATTCTGTATCGGGTTATGAAATGACAGTGTCGATGTTGCCTTGTTGCTCTGATTCGACGTTCTTGTTTTATAGCCCCTTCATCGTACGGTCTTTCCCAGCACAAATCCTAACCTCGATTTTGGATTGCAGAGCTCTATTTTCAAACGAGGTGGAACGAAGAAAGTTGAGGAATCATAAGAGGAAGCACGTACGGAATAAGAAAGATAGTAATTATGTGTGCATGAGTAGACCTGAGGTAGAGGAGGAATGGACAATAAAATTACACGAGAAATAAAGGGACACAACACAAAGACAAATGAGTATTAAACAATGAAATGAAACGAAAAAGAACCAATGAAGTGTAATATGTCATTTTGCACTATAATTATTTTTCATATAAGATGGGTTTCTCTTTCTAATTTTTTCAACTATTTTAAACAACAATTTCCAAATAGAATAGTCTTCATTGAATGAACGAAAAAGAAGTTGATTATAATCTTCTACAAGACATTAGTCTCTTGAGACATTTCTCTGTTCACCTTTCCATTCAGACTTTCTTTGAAGTTAATCACGTGGTGCCTATGAATTAAACTTGGCTATGAAATGTAGTAGAGGAAGAATTTAGGACACAGTTGCAGCAGCAGCTATGAGATCAGTGCGCTGATAGTGAGTTACATCCGGAATTAATGTGTTTAATCTCCGCTTGGAAATGAATGACCGGTAAACGTCGCAGACTCAAGATTGTGCTGCCGGTTTTCTCTGGGCCTACTGTATAACGAATGGGGTCAGCTGGATTATGGTGAAAGTAATAGTCAAGTTAATGGGGTTAAGAGTCGCATTAAATGGGTTAATTGTTGGGCGTTGAGTTAAAAAAAAAGATTAATTTCATTACCCTTATGGACAAATCACCAACGGAACGCGTGTGGAAGATTAATTGTAATTAGTTATTATTATGATGGGGGATCTTGCATTGGATAATCATAATTCATTCCTTTCCATTATTTAAAGCAAATATTTCATCTTTTTTGACCAAGTTGAAAGTAGAACAGCAGCGTTCAAAGTGAATTAGCGTTGAATTTGATCCTTTTATAAAACTAAATTTGTATAGCTAGCCTTTTCACTATCTGGTTTTTCTTTTCTTGAATCTTAAACTAAATAAGATTATATTAATTATGTTGCTTCTTATTTAGTTTGTGATAAAATCTCCCTCATACCTTTTGACTTGGAGTAGACAATATTATTATCATTAAACTGTCTATTGTGATATTTTCGTCCTGGCCCAAAATTGGACTGCCATCGTCATAATAGTATCATCTATCCATCTCCTTTATGTTAAGCTCATAACGATCTATTAACTTATTAACTGTAATCATTGTCAACAAACTGATTTGCATGGACGCTAATGAAAATAACACGGTCTGTTTCGTTTTGTTCAAGTAAAGGGAGAGGGTTAATTTCAATAGTTATTAAAAAGTTAAAGATTCTTTGTTTGATAACATGGCCAATGCTTTTACGAGTATAATGTTAATTTTATCAACTTATACCCAATCTGAAACATTTCATTGTGTTGAAAATGTGGTGTCCCAGTTCTAAAGAAAATTTCCAAAAGAACTAGTACCGGTGTTTCAAGAAAAAAGCAGTAGCAAAAATAAACAGCATAACAAAGCAAACCGAATATGATAAAAACGGTTGCTAACAAATAAATGAACTTAATTAGAGTGTTCAGAAGTCGTGTTATGTTCGAGAAACGAACCGATGTCACAACAGCGTCGTTCACAAGCATGAATGTCATTGCTCCGTCGCAATGCCTGAATAGACATAATATAACAAGGCAAAATGAACAGAAATGGATGCGGGGAAATGGGATATTAATTAATGAAGACGTTTGGGACTCAATTATCCCAAAACCCATGGAAAAAATGAAACCCGATATAGAAACAGTGAATCTTAATTTGGGAAATCTCACGGTTCAATCTCTATTCTGAGATGGACATTTGAAATTTCAGGTATAGCTTTACTCCCTACAGAGAAATAATAAATCGAATAAAACCAAAGTTCTAATGGTGCATCGTTAAATCTTAAGCTAATAAAACGTACGACTAGAAAACCGAATGGTATCAGTTTCAAAACCGCATAACCTCTAACAAGAGGGATTTTAGAATAGAAGCAAATAAGTGTGTCGGGTTTCGTTTCAATGTCTAACCAGTAATTTTAAATTCTGATAACTTTCAAGAGCAATTCTTTATAATATCATGTACTCAAGAGGGGGGGGGGGGGGCGGGGCAGTGTATAGTTTGTCTCCCCCTGTTTCTTTTAGACGCTGATGATAAACATGGAGAAAAAAAGAAAAGAAAGAATATTGATGACCAAAGTCGTCCAAAAAGTAAGCAAATAAGGTCTTTCAATGTTCTTTGATTCTCCCGGCAAAGGGTTTGTGAGACAGATCGATGTCTTGAAACAGCGAATGCTAATGATGACGTCGTTTAGACTTCACCTGTTACAGGTATTATTGGCTCTGCCGAGTTTACCTGCCGTGGGGTCTGCACCAGTTTCAGGTCACGGATATCAATGGCCACAGAACAAGGACAGCAGGTAGATAATGATAATAATGTGTGTCAAAGATTGAAAGTATGTCAATTTAACATCAAACAATCTTATCTCAATGTCTACATTGGGCAAGTTGAGGAGGGCCCGAGAGATGTACATACCGTGGTATGTACCTACATGCTTATTAACCACAGTGTATACATAATAAGTATGTCAATTTTCACATCGATTCAACTCGTCCAGAAAAAGTGCTTTTGAAAAGAGATAACAATGGAATCAAGTAAGTGGAAAAAAAAACCCGACCTCACCGATATTTAAGACCGAGAAATGGATTACATTTATTGTAAGGAGCTGGCCACGACGTGACAAGCGAGCGCCAACGGTGGCGAAATGGGTCAGAGAAATTCAAACAACACTCATTGTACTGCAAGACCATTCATTGTGGCCGCGACAGAGTAATTAAAGAAATGAACTGATTATCCATTCAGACACGAAATTCGGTGGAGTACTGAGATGGTATGAGGCCATCATTATATAACCTTGTGCGATCAATGACTGTGTGACACGGTGATTTTAATGCACTGTTGGAATGAGGATAGTGTTATGACAAGAATAAAACTAGGCCTTCTATTTTTAGCCTTCAGAATTCTCCTACAAATTTCATGATGAGTTTTCCAATAAGTAGTAATATGAAACTCTTAAATGAAGTCGGATCTTCGGTGAGGTTATCTCAGAACCCTTCCTAAAAATTGGTCTGAAATAATTAGAAATGTAATCATGGATTCAAAAACTTCTCGATCACCTTTCAGTATTGATCAGAACTTGACGAGTTTTCATATGTAACGACCATAGAGATTATTATCCTTTTAAAATCTAAAATCTTTGACCTATATAACCCAGCACAATGAATTTAATTCCCTGTGCATTGATGACCAGCCCCGTATGTCTTTACACGAGAGATCACCTTCCTTAAATCTCAGTCCATGACTGATAACGGAGCAGCATAGAGGAGGTCAACAAAGGGGAATGTTTTAGGAATACTTTTACCAATCTCTTTTTTTCCTCTTTCAGGAAAAAAAGATGTTTTGCTTTTTTATTCCTTCCCCGCATTCCTTTCTAAACGAGCTGAAAAAGAGGAAAATTATCAGCTTTGACTCAGGTGTTTACGATCAGGACAAAACAATACCATATTCTTGGAAGCATAACGCCCTCTGGTGGTGGCCAGCTAACATGGTGGTAGGTGACAGGCTCAAATCCGCTGATGACTACATCTGATTAGCCTTTCCTCTCCTCCCCCCCCCCCTCCTCCTCCTACCCCTCCTTCTCCCCTCCTCTCATTCTCTCCACCTTTACTTTGATTGTTCTTAAATACTTTAATGCATTCTATTAAAAAAGACAGGCATGGAAATATTATATTTTTTTACTGCTTGTCTCAAGTCCTGTTAATTGCACGTACAGCTTTATTAATTATGTTCATCAACCACTGGTAAAGAAGAAGAAGAAGAAGAAGAAGAAGAAGAGTATTAGTAGTCTGTACTGGCAGGTACGTGGGGCGGAATTGAAATTGCTTACATGGCAGAACATTACGAGGCGAATTCGAAACCAGGGCACTCGTTAATCAGGCAGATGGAGACGGGGGGAGGGGCGGGGCTGGACAAGACAACCACCTTGCCCTCAATGAGTCACCGTCCCTGTCACCCCTTATTTGCCTGTGGCGTGGATTTTGGCTTGATGTGCGCGTGCTCCCGGAAGTGATCAAGGCGGCGACCTTCGACCTCCGACCTCCAACCTCCGACCTGGACCCGCTTTGTGTTAGAGAGAGAGAGAGAGAGAGAGAGAGGGATGGAGAGGAGGGCAAGGTTGGTTTTCTGATCCATATTCTAGTTTCTAAAAGTTAAACTTCCTGTCAACATAGTCATTTTGACGATACAACTCTTACTTCAAAATATTCCAGTCTGAAATAATCTCAAATATCATTACATGGTGACATTGTGTGGGCTCCCCGTTTGGCGTAGTATATTGTATTGGGTGCGTGAAAGTCATGTAGGAATTAAGCATGAAAATCAATACTGACCCGTGGAAAATACAGGGATATTAACAAGAACGTGTATCACAATCTTTACAAAGTTCTTTATCATTAGGTAAGAAGCTGCGTTCACTTTCCTGATTTCAAACATAAAATGTTACATTTTATCATGCTAATTAAAACAACATTCTTATATGATCGTTATTCACACTTCCCTATTCATTTTAGGGCATGTAATTGTTCAGTGTAATTAAATATTAGAGACGGATTTTTCTATACTAATTTACAATATAATCTTATTTTGATTTTATTTGTCTCTTCTTTCCTTTTCTCTTCTTTTCTTTCCTTTTTTGTGTGTGCCCGTTTAGAGAGTTATATAATACGGTAAAATCCTGCTATCATGACACTCGAGGGTCAGGCAGACCCAGGCAGCAAATGATGGACGACTGGTAAGTCATGTCACACACTTGATTGACTCACTCGTTTGTCATCGCTCAAGAAGAGGCCAATGCTCCAAGGGGTAATACGAAAGCTGAGTAGGCCTGATATAATAATGAAACCGAAAATAAGAAATAATGTCAATTGATTTGCTTCTGATTAGTATATTTAATAAAAGAGAAAACAAAACCCTTAGAAACTTGCACGAAATTGCGAAGGCATTGTCGCATAGCAATAATGTTATAGGAGCAGCTTGTTAACATCATAAAGTGTCAATTAAATACACACACACACACACACACACACACACACACACACACACACACACACACACATATATATACATATATATATGTGTGTGTGTGTGTGTGTGTGTGTGTGTGTGTGTGTGTGTGTGTATTGCAAGGTGAACAGTTCTATTATGGAGGGACTTCAGAAGTATCTTTTTTCTGGTGAAGACTTTGTCTTAGTGAAAGAGAAAGCATAATAAGGACCTCTTAAGACTGCAACAATGTTGAAAATTATCTATATGGAATGGAAGAGGTCCAAGGGAATCTGTTTTTCATTAAATTAAACTTTGTTTAAAAAGGGTTAAAATGTGGATTTTTGAATTCCACATTTAGAACTGATTGACCATGTTGAAGACTTATGCAACTTGTGGGAACAGGTCTCATTTAATCTAGTAGATTATTATAATGTGCATAAAATTGTCCAAATCATTAGATTGATCGAACAGGATTAAAACCAGAAAAGGCTAAGACCAGTAGGTTTTCCTAAGACCAGTCCTAAGACCAGTAGGTTTTCCAAACGAAAAACTTGGCAAGTCTGAAACTGAAACCAGACATGTGAACGTTTACAGGAGATTGTTTACGAGAGACTGTTGTCTTCATAGTGGATAAATCTTTTCATTCCAAGAAAAAATAAGACAGTTGAATTGAAACCCAAGGAGAAGATATTTGAAAAGGCTTGAACCACTATTTTCAGTTTGAATTAAGCCACCATAAGTTTGTCATCCCTTGGACAGGTCGCATACCGGGAAACTCGACTGTGTTGCTTTTTTTCGTTGTTTTTTTTTGTTTTTGTGGGTGGGGGGGGGGGGTTGTTGTTGCTTTTGTGTGTTTCAGCTTGGCCCGCATTGAGTGGCGGCGAGTGTCAAAGCAAATCCCTGACTCGTTAAAACTGACACACGAGGCACTTCACTCTAGCGCGATAAAGTTGGTTTCTCCCAGTCCTAAGAGTGCGTTCATCAACCTAAGGATACTTGAACCTATCATCGTCGCAACTCAAAGGGTGTCAATTGACATGCACACCTCTCGGCCCTTCCCTCCCACACTCGATCATGTTTGTCCTACTTGACATAGTCACAAGGTACTGATCAAGCCCAGATTTGTCATGCTTTAACATGTCGGCGGCTCTTTCCTTCCTAATTTATTTTTTTAATTCTAGCTTGGCACATGGCCAAATCAAGCACGCTTTTGAAATCACAGGTCCCTGAGTCAGCAAAGTTTTCTTTATTTTATCTTCTACCCCATTTCCTAGGTATTCGTTTTTGATATTGAGCTGTAAAATACTCATAAAAAATTTGGCTCATTTAAATAGAGCGACCCTATATTAGATACTTCAACTGGACAAAAACAGAAGCCAGTCGTTTCTTATTTGGAATAAAATGACTCAAAATCATTACAGAACAGCGAGGACAAAATATATTCGTTTGAAGGCAAACTCGTGATTGAATATCATTATAATACGTTGAAATTCCCTGAAAAAAAAACAACGTATAACCAAAACTTCCCTGGAGAGAACGCGTCACCAAAACTTCCATAAAACAAAGCATCACAAAACTTCCCCTGAAGAAAACACATCACCAACAATTCCCTGGTAAAATACATCACACTAAAACTTCCATGAAGAAAACGAACCATCAAAACGTCTCTGGAGAAAACGCATCACTAAAAATTCTCTGAAAAAACAACAACAAAACAACAACAACAACACAACTGACCAGTCGTTTTCTTCTACCCCAGCGATGTCCGTAAAAAAGAATTTGCAAGAATTTGTTTCATAGAAGGAATCTTACATTAAATCTCCTCTTTTATTTCACATTCTCAGGGAAAAGTCTCTCCGGCTTAAAATGATATTTTGATGTCATTTCGTTCAATGGTCAGTTTCAACTTATTAATCTTGTGTATAAAACAACAAACAAACAAAAACAAGACAAAACAAATATCCCCAAAAGAGCAACAAAGAACAATCAAACAATCAATCCTCTCCCCCCCCCCCCCCCCCCACACAAATTACGGCCCAATTCTTGACTGTTTGTTGCAAAACTAGGATTTCGAATTCAAGAAGACTTAATTCAGCTAATTCAGTTCCACAGCAGGACATATTTATGGTGCTGAAAGTCTAGTATAAACGTGAATGGATCCCGTGCATGGATCTTGTGTGTGGAAAATTTGCGTAGATCCTGTACGCGGAGCATTTGTGTGGATCGTGTACGCGGAGCATCTACGTGGATCCTATACGCGGAGCATTTACGTGGATCCTGTACGCGGAGCATTTACGTGGATCCTGTACGCGGAGCATTTACGTGGATCCTGTACGCGGAGCATTTACGTGGATCCTGTACGCGGAGCATTTACGTGGATCCTGTACGCGGAGCATTTACGTGGATCCT
>JBCIKM010337370.1:0-11310 GCA_039654465.1 Melibe viridis
GATAGATAGATAGATAGATAGATAGATAGATAGATAGATAGATAGATAGATAGATAGATAGATAGATAGATATTAAAACGATATGCGTTACTCGCAAACCTCCCAAGTTTGCTTGAGTTCTCTTCCTTTACACGTTACTTCCCCTGACTTTTCGGGAGCTCAGCCATGCTGCACTGATGAGTGCTAACAAGCACGAAACAGTACTGCCTGCAGTTGCTAAAATTAATATAACGCCCTCTAAATCTAAGCTAGTCTTTGGTTTGGGTTGAGCACTCTGGGAGTAATGGGCAAAGCTTATAAAGCGATATGCGTTACTCGCAAACCTCCCAAGTTTGCTTGAGTCCTCTTCCTTTACCCGTTACTTCCCCTGACTTTTCGGAAACTCAGTTATGCTGCACTGATGAGTGCTAACAAGCACGAAACAGTAGTCTGCAGTTGCTAAAATTAATTAATAGATAGATAGAAAATACTTATTTACTTAGTCCCTCCCGTGCCAAAGGCAAATAGGGCTGCCACAGATCTCCATATTGTTCTGTTGTGGGCCAGGTCTTATGCTTCTTCCCACGACAGTTGTCTCTCTTTCAGGTCTCTCCTCAAGGCTTCTTCCCATGACAGTTGTCTCTCTTTCAGGTCTCTTCTCACGGCTTCTTCCCACGATAGTTGTCTCTCTTTCAGGTCTCTCCTCAAGGCTTCTTCCCACGATAGTTGTCTCTCTTTCAGGTCTCTCCACACGGATTCTTCCCACGACAGTTGTCGCTCTTTCAGGTCTCTCCACACGGATTCTTCCCACGACAGTTGTCGCTCTTTCAGGTCTCTCCTCGCGCATTCTTTCTACGACAGTTGTCTCTCTTTCAGGTCTCTCCACACGGATTCTTCCCACGACAGTTGTCTCTCTTTCAGGTCTCTCCACATGGATTTTTCCCACGACAGTTGTCTCTCTTTCAGGTCTCTCCACACGGATTCTTCCCACGACAGTTGTCGCTCTGTCAGGTCTCTCCACACGGATTCTTCCCACGACAGTTGTCGCTCTTTCAGGTCTCTCCTCACGGATTCTTCCCATGCCAGTTTGGGTCACCCCGTCTTCCTTTGGCCGGATGGTTTCCATGTGACAATTCGTTTCGGGAATCTTTCATCTTTCATTTGCATAACATGACCAAACGATTTTACTCTTTTTCTATTGTATCATTTCAATTGCCTTTTTAGTTCCTGCTCTTCGCACTACCTCCTTGTTTTTTTTTGTTTGTTTTGTTTTTGTTTTTGTTTTTTTTGTTTTTATCCTGTCTAGATACATAATTCCTAAAATTTTCCTTAGACAAATTCTGCGGAACACGTTTAATTTCTTGCTATCCTCTGCGTACAGTTGCCACGTTCCACTCCCGTATAACAAAATTGTTGTTATTGTTGTATTGTAGAGTTTTAGCTTGGTTTTTATGCTCATGCGTTTGTCTTGCAGTTGGTTGTTGGAAGTTCCTATCATCGCAATGACGTCTTCAAAATCAAGATCGAGATGTTGATGCCATCTATGCCAAGACTGTATCCTTTTCCGTCTTGCCTTGACAAAATGTAATCAATTACTAATGTGAAAAGGAACTGTGAGAGGGTACATCCTTGTTTTACTCATGTATTTATGTCAAATGTCTGTGTCGTGTTGTAGCCCATTTTCATATCACATCTCGTCCTCCGTAGATGGCTTTGATTACTGCACTTATTTTGTGTGGTATCCCATAGTAAGATCTTAATATATTCCACAGTCTCCCTATGAATGTTATCGAATGCTTTCTTGAGATCAATGAAATGGATGAATAGGGGAATATTATGCTCAGATGTTTTTTTCAATAACGTTGCTAAGTGCATAGATTGCATCTGTGCATGAACGACCTGCCCTGAAAACATTTTATTAATCTCTGATCATTTGGCAGACAACTACCTTAATGTGCAGTCGCACCAACTGGCAGCAGTGTTTTCTAGCTCTGTCATTTCTCACAATGTTTTAGTGTTAATTGGTATTTTATAAAGTTTCTTATTTCTGATTTTATATTGTTATCTATCTGTGATGATGTTGCTGATGTGTTTCCGTGGTTTTGGTACATTCTTTGAAGGATAAATACACAAATTCAAAATTTTACATTCGAAATGAGGCCTCTAACATTGGACATTTTACCATCATGTTTACATTTTAACACTCATGAGATTTTTATTCTCCGTGTGTCAGCTGTACCATTACGAACAAACTGGGTCAGTCTATTTTGGTCTTGAAAAGAAGAGGGAAACTAGAGGCGGTAAACAGAGAAGAATTCAGACACACCAAGGACAAAGACTTATGCCCCATCCCCAGACCCCCGTCCTCGGTGTTCTAACTATTGTTAACTCCGCGAGAGCGTTCCGCGTGGGGCCGGCTTCTCCATCGGGTAAAAAAAACAACAACAACAACCCGCCGAAAAAAAAACACAAAAAAAACAACCCAACAACAACAACAAACAAAAAACAAAACAAAACAAAAAACTACCACAGATGAGAAAAGAAAGAGAAACGAATCAAAAGACATAAAAGATGTTAAGAAGAAAATGATCATGAGCGCAAAGACCACCGCGATCATAGACAGATAATAAGTAAAACAATAATGATGTTTATAGTGATAGGTAGTATGAGATAATAATAGGAAAGTAATAATCATGTTATTAATGTTAACAATATAAAGTGATGATGATGATGATGATGATGATGATGATGATGATATGATGATGATGATCATGATGATGATGATGATGATGCTGCTGTTGTTAACAATGGTGGTGATAGTGGTGGTAAGGATGACAGTGTTTATGACACTGTTGATGATGATAGCAATAATAATAAAAATAATGATGATAATGATAATGATATTAATAACAATAATAATAATAATGATGATGATGATAACAATAATAATAATAATGATAATAATAATAATAATAATAATAATAATAATAATAATAATAATAATAATGATAAAAATAATAGAAATAATAATAATTGTGATAATAATAATTTTAGAGTTGATTATTATCATGTCGACAATCACAACTAGTAACAAAAATGATTATTTCAAAAGTTCACATTCTTACAGAAGCAAGCTCCAAGCTTTGGATAGTCATTTTCATCGAAAATAATCCATTAATTTTCAGACAAATCTTTTGTTTCTGAATGGATCATTTTCAAATTTTGCCATGTCAGTGAGACAAGTTTGTCTCTTTTAATTTAAAATTTTCACTCAGATCTGTACTGGCTATTAAACCGTTGACGTATTACAGAACAGGCTGGAACAGAGCCTTAAACCGCAACGTTTATTTTTGTTGTCGTTGTTTTTTGTTTGTTTGTTTGTTTGTTTTTCGTTTCCTCAGCGACATCTTGGGAAGTACTCTTTTACAATGACGTTCCGTTTTGCGTTTGTCAATTCTTGTTGGAATAATCTCATTCTTGGCAGCTGCCTATGTTATCCCAGTCTTACCTTGGGGAAGATTCAGAAGACACATCTCCCCCATGGGTTAAATAACAGGAGTTTTCAACGTTATCTTATTCAATGTTTTTCAGTGCCTACATGGCGCACATCTTATGGTCTTTGTAAGGGATTCTCTAAATTCGATATTGATCACAGTAAGTACGAAAAAGTTTACACCACAGACAAGAAAGCTCATAGTTCCAGAAATATACACGACTGTCCATGACAAATTGACGTGGCAATAGCGGGCAATAGTTGTCCCAATAGCTGGAAGCACAAGGATTAAAAATATCCCATATGTTAGCGCAAAAAACCTAATGGTTTTCATGGAGTGTTTCCATGATTCGTTTCTCTGTGTGATGCGATTTCGTTGATTCTTCATAAAATGTCGATTCATTGCAACCTTTGCGATCAGGCAGTAAGCAACCCCAGCTACCACAACCGCCACGATAAATACAGCACTGACGAAGTAAACTGGTATCGAAGGAACTTCCGTATTATTTATGAAATATCGTTCAGCGTCAGTAGTACTCAAGAAAACTATGATAAGTCCAATACTGGTTGTCCAAAACACAGAAAATAAAATAGTTATCTTCTTTGGTGCACACATTCGTCTGTACACGAAGGGATGTGCAATGTACACATATCGCTCCACAGCGATAACTGCCATGTGCAAGACAGACAAAATGGTACAAATGGCAATAAGTACCGTCGCGATACTGTAATAAAACGTATAGTCGATGCTCAGAAAATGGTGCTGAATCTCAAATACTTTGAAAGAATTGGAGAGAAGAAATAAAATTCCGGTAGCAATGTCAGTAGCAGCCAAAGAACTGACAAATGCGTAGGTTGTTGTATGTAAATTTGAATTCAACCATATGACCGCCACACCTAGAAGGTTTTCACATATTATGATTACTGACAAACCAATATAACTCGCTGAGACCGATACCGATACTGGGAGATACAAATTGTCAGTCAAATTTGGGACAGTGTTATAATTTGCCATGTCTCTCTCTTGACCCTTTAAGAACTGTCATCGATACAGATTTAAATTAAATTGGAAATCCCAGTTTCAGGACAATTAGGAACACAATCATATGTCATTTCATCATCATTTGTAATAATATGTCCCTTCCTGTAGTTTACGAAATCAAATCTTTGACTTGATGATGCTAAAATTCTGAAGGGGATTCACAGGATTTGATCCCATTGGTTAACCACCGTAATATTATGATAATATTGTTGTGTTATTAAATGACATGATAAACATCATGCTATCAGAGGCAAGACTCCCATAATGATAAACCCGGTCTTTGTCATTTCATCCATGAACTCGGTTGGATGAAAAACGAAGCAGTGAACCAATCAGCACATGGGCAGGTAGGAGGCAATGATCAATAGTTGTGATTCGACCAAACGACAACAATAGCAGCAAGAATTACGAAACTTCTCAATCACTCTAGAGGCATTCATATTCTGTTTGTATATAAAACCTCTCGGCACACACGCACTCGCACGCACGTACGTACGTACACAAATGCGCGCACGCATAAAGCAATGCAACAACTCAAGGCACATAGCTTTGCATTACAGCTTTAACGTGCTCTCTATGAAGGGTGCCGCTATCAATCATCGACTTCAATTTTGTTTTTATCGTGCAAAATGTGCTGTGTGCCGAGTGCTTTGTGCTGAGTGCTGTGTGCTTTCTATGGAAGGTCTGCCCTATGGACAAAGTTTATCTGGACACGACGAACACACGATTTTACCAAATTATTTGTTATGTTTTGGTATAAGATTTGACGGGATAATGACGACACCATTGTTGAGACATAAGGACATTTGCTCTGGCCGTTAGTTACACACATAATACTTAATGAAGAGAGGCGGGTTAATGGTGTTTGGGTAACTTTCTTTCTTTATCTTTACCTTTGGTACCTGTCAGTGTAAGCCCGGTTGCTTAACACACGCCTAAACGCTAGAGCTTAAATCTGGTTCTGTTTGTCGATAAAACATCAGTATAACTAAAATAACCCACCAGGGAATTACCAAATTGTCGAAGAGACAAAGATACCCTAATGGATTGCATTGCAACGGAGTCCAATCAATGCTCATCGATCTTTCACGACAGAAGAACTTCGACCTACCTCCACACAACACAACACCTCGCCCTTATTCGTCGGGATAACCGAAACAGCTCTGATTTTGTTTCCGGACTGTAATTTGTCAAATAAAGCAAAACACAGGCTATTTTTATAATGATTTGAACCGTTTAATTTTTTTTATCACTCCATTTCTGTACAAATCACGTCTAAAATGCTCTAGCGTATAAAATCAACAGTGGTTTAAAGCGTCGAATATCAGTTGAAAAATGTAGAATGTTTCAACAGTGAAAGAGTTATTAACATGTTGATGGCATCCATTTGGAAGAAGGAAAGAGCCATATTGTTTGCATTCACTTTCCGCCCTTTCAACGCAGTGGCGTAACAGAGGAAGGATAATTCAATGTTTGCATTCCCTCTTCAGTTGTGTCTGGGATGGTTTCATCTGCTATTGATCAAACAGTAAATAATCCCACAGTTTTCAAGCCAATGATTAGTACATGGAGTGTCAAAGTAGAATTTGGCCAGACGAACACTCTTTAAACCATATACTGTTTTCCTTTTAGCGTATCTTACAAGTTTGGCGACGAACTAAAGTAACTTTAATACCTGCTCAAAATTTTTAATATCCACAATAATTTTTTCAACACGCGTGGCGACAACATTGTAGCCAGATAATGGTAGTTTCATGTGGCAAGGCAATAAATACACAGCTTACAGTACTCAATAAAGACACGCAAGCTTACATGAAATATATCCACGTTCCAGTAGACTGTATACTTAATAGTATCATATATCCAGACCCCAAAACCGGTACCATCCAATCTCAAGACATCAGAAAATCTTGGCACCGTGATCCAATCGTCATATTTGAATTTTGTTGTTCTTAACTTTCTTGTCGTCGTACTGTGAGAAAATTGTACATCGTCGGTAGCTTCTGTGATTCATTGTGTGAGAAATTGCTCATAATTAGTAGCATCTGGGATTGATACGATAAGCAACTTGTTCCAAGTCAGTCGTTTCTCAGATTCATACTGTGAGCATCTTGTCCAGTCAAAAGCTTCTGCTGTGAGAAAATTGTTCATAACTTGTAGCTTCTATTATTCATAATGTGAGCAACTTGTTCGTAGTTAGTAGCTTCTTGGGCTAATGTTGTGGATACCGTCTTCATATTCTGTTATTGTTGGGGTTTTTTTTCTTGTCGCTTCTAGTGCCCATTTAAGTCTGGGTATTTTTTGGAGGCTATTGGTCAAAGAAGACAACGTAGTAAAACGACAGTGTTCGAGAGGTTTCCCCCCATGGAACTTTTCTTGAAACTCCCATGCATGAGAATTTGAGAAAAAAACATGGGTTCTTTGTAGCAGTTCCTCGAGTGATTCAAAATACCAGAAGATCGTAATGGAAGGCAATTTTACTGATGAATCTGAGTATCCATTCATACCTGCGTATTCACTTGCTATCACGTCCGTGTTCATATTTATATCCTTATTCATCATATGTGAAAACATTTTAGGACTGATTGTGATATGGAAAAACCCCATACTTCACACAACCACCTACATTTTTATATGTTCTTTGGCGGTGACCGATGTATCAACAGGAATTTCGTTCTTGCTCACCAATCTATTCATATTATTTGAACTCCTTAATTTATTCCCCGGAATAGATTTTATCTCTCATCATATTGTAGGGGCTACATGTGTGTACACTGCGTGTCTGATATCCGTAGTTCACATGCCGATCATTGCTATTGAACGCTATGTCTACATCGCTCACCCATTCCTGTACAGAAGGTATTTCACCGTCAGATCTATACTACTCGCTGTTGTGGTCTGCTGGGTATTTTGTGTGGTCTTTGTGGTAGTGCCCATCCCTCTCAGCATATACTTCGAACCACAGGATGACGTCTTTGACCAGATCCTTCTTTATGACGTCTTGATCCTGTACACAGTATCCGTTGTAACATCAGGGTTCGGCTACGGAATGATCGTCAAACTTGCAATGACTCGACAAAGAGCAAAGATTTATAAAAGAGATACTGTTTCTCAAAAGGAGGAGTCTTGGAGAAACACTTTGAAAAGCATCAAGTTTTTTATCGTGGTGTATGTCCTTTTTGTTCTCCTCTCATCTCCTAAAATCGGCATCTTTGTAGCATTTCATTTCGAGGTAGAAGTTCCAGAAACGATGGATATGGTAGTGCTTTCTACGTATGTGTTCGTGTCCTCTGTCAACTTCATGGCGCTGACGGTGCTGAATGGGGAATTCCGGTCATCACTAAGACGGACTGTGGGATGCTGACTCAATAATTCCGATCATCGCTAAGACGGATATTGTATTGACTCTTGTATTGACGATACTATACTGACTCTGTTATGGACGATATTGTACTGACTCTTACATGAACGATACCATACTTACTCTTGTATGGACGATGCTGTATTGACTCTATTTTTTGACGATGCAATACTAACTCTTGTTTGGACGATACAATACTGTTTCTTGTATGGGCCATGCCGTATTGACTCTGTTATGGACGATACAATACTGACTCTTCTTTGGACGATACAATACTATTTCTTGTATGGACGATACCGTATTGACTCTGTTGTGGACGATACTATATTGATTATTTTATAGACGAAACCACAATGACTTTTGTATCGGTGATACCATGCTGACTCTTGTAAGAACGATGTTAAAACATAAATATTTGTATGGATAGTGGACGGTTGGTGGGTTTCCCTGGTGGGCACTTCTACATCTGTTTGTTTCTTTTACACTGAAACTATAGTCTTACTTTTTCGCCTTTTCTTGTGTGTCCTGTGTTTGTTGTCTTGTTTGGTTTACAGTGACCGTACCCTATTTCATGCCTTTTGATACACTAAGATCCCGGGTCTTTCTGGACCATTGTGCTGTTATGAGTTATGACATTGCTTATTTTTGCAAGGAGAGATGCTCTTTTTGTCATTGTAAATCATCTCTTTTTGGTGTTGATATGTGTTTTGAGAGATGATATTTACTTTTTGTGTGTGTAAAACATCTCTGCTGTTGGTAGTTTGATATGCACCCTCTTTGAACAAATTTCATCATCTTACTTTCCACTGGGCTCCTCTATGACCCTCGTGTGTTGTGGGGCCCTAAAACCACCAACAAACAAACAAAATAAAACTTGTATGGACGATACCATAGCGTGTCTTATATGAATGATATCATAACATTGACTCTTATAGGGATGGTATGACAACATAAACTCTTGTATGGACTGTGTATCATATTAATTACTCTTGTGTGGACGATGGGAAATTGGTTACTAAATGGGCGATATTATAACATTAACTTTCATTAGAGGTCCTTGGATTTTTGTAATGTTGACCAATGTTGTAGGTTTCTTTGCCATATTATATCAATGAAAGGGACTTTTCAATATTTATCTGGCCATGTATGACTTTCAAACTTTTAAAGAAATATATAGGACCTAATCAATCTAAAACTCAGTTGCCTCGGAAACCAAGATTGCACAAATTTGCTCTCAAATTTCAGAACTATGTCGTTCAGTGCGATCGTGTCAGTATCTTGTGTGATCCCTGTCCATCTTAATCCAAATTTACTGGATAAGCTTATGAATGTTTCTTTGGGGTTTAGCCTAGCATTTTTCTACGATTACCCTTTCTGGATCGTGCAGTTTGGCGATATCAATTGGTCTATAAAATCGTCATCCCAACAAATCTCACGCATTTTGTGCGAGTAAGATCTGCTCATCGTCTTGAGGGACAGTTTTCGCTTTGAACCCTTCCCTGGTATATCATGGTACACCACCTATAACATTGAACTGTGTCAATAATCGTGTTTAAGCTGACTTTGTGCAATCGAAATTGCACACAATCTGCAATGGAAGCATACAGGCTTTTCTTTTGCTCAGAACTTGATTCCTTTCAGCTGTCGTTAAACAACCCATGATGAAAGTTGGTAGCTTGGACTGATTTTATTCACTATTAAATAACCTTACCTAAGAGTCACCCTAATAAAAACTATCAGAAAAAGATAATTAGAATTCTTTGGGCACTTGAACAGAGCAGACGGGCAAGAAAAACAACTTCTCTGTGGGAAGATCAGGGGAAGGAGAAGCAGAGGTAGACCGCGTACGAAATACACAGTCTGAACAACTTTACAACGAAAAAACAGTCGCCCATAAACGACCGTATACGCAAAGCTGGCAACAGATATGAGTGGAAGTTCATGATCGTCGATGTCTGCAACAGACCTGACACATGAAGAAGAAGAATTAAAGAACCATAACTAAACATTTGATCTCACTGTTTTCACAGTTGCAAACGCAATTAAAAATCCAGAAAGCAAGAAATTAACCAAGCCAAGTAAACAGCAACAGTACAAAACGACATCCGGGACAGATAATTCTGATGATTTCACTTCTGACAGGTTCAAATAATTTTGACTAAATAATGATTGTTGCAAAATTGGCTATTTTACTGAGTTTGATTGTTCCTAACAGAGCTGTGATTTGAATATACGTAACGATATTAAATTACTAGAATATACAAGTGTAGACGGGTTGTTAATAAGGGGGCTGAATTTGACTACCATATTTTTGTCTAGAAACCGAAAATAATTTGTTTAACTAAAATATTACCATATATATATTTATATAAGAGAGAGACTTTGATGTGGAAAATGAATTTTCAACAAATGGGTATAGTCTCCTTACAAACCTCGACGCAGTTACTGGTGTGTCTATTTTATGTGTGATTCACTTCAAGCACAACAGTTTAATTTTGGCACAATAATTAATGTCAATCTTGAAAGTGTTTGGTGTACCTTTAAATATAATGGTTTATCAGTACTGATTGGGAATATATATATGGGAATCACCAAGGTGGCAAGATTCAGTATATAAACAGACTTGAACACCCTCTAAGAATTGAAGAAATTTAAATTTGATATAGTTCTGATAATCGGAGATTTTAGTTTCCCACGCATTAATTTTGATCATCCGTGTTATGTTTTTTCCAGAATCTCTGTGGAAACACTTAGAGATCATTTTGTAATTCAAACAGTCCAACAGCCAACTAGGTATCGCATTTATCAAAATAGCAACATCTTGGACTTGGTTCTGTGTTCTAATGATTTCTTTTTTGAGGATTTTGAACATCTTGCACCCACTGGCAAGAGGGATCGTGGCGTTCGTCTTGTTTCTCTCAATGTAAATCAAAGAAACTTTGATGATGATGTAATTCGTTTTTTTTCGTGGTGATTATGAAGAATGTAAAATTATTTGAATAATATCGATTGGGACATTATAGATGATATGGATGTGGAAACGTCATGGGACTTCTTTACGTCTTCGAAGTCAATCAATTATCTTTGGTATATGAATAGCATTTATATTTATGTATTTGTTTTCGGTTGAAAGCCTTTTTATAAAACCGAAAACACTACCTGTACGAAAAGACGAAGTATTCAGGTGGCCTTTGTCGCTGATGACGACATCAATTAGTGTGTGTTTACGTCCCAGAATTCCGCAGCAGACCACGCCCCTCATGTCCCTTCCGCTTCAGGAGAGGGAGGAATGCATGAGCCGTTGTTAGACTGTCACGACTGTCACATGCCCTGTATATATCACCATAATAAAGGAAACAGCCGGGGAGAGAGAGAGAGAGAGAGAGAGAGAGAGAGAGAGAGAGAGAGAGAGAGAGAGAGAGAGAGAGAGAGAGA
>JBCIKM010337478.1:0-10000 GCA_039654465.1 Melibe viridis
CTCCAAGTTGTGTCACCCGCCTCTCTCTCTCTCTCATTTGTGTGCGCGCAAGTCACTTCTCGCAGTGACTTACAATGGAAATTTAATGTCTCTTTGCACAACTAAATTGAAAATATTGATTTGTGAAGTTATCCTTGTCATAATGAAGATCAAAATACCCATAGACATTCCTCAGAGTGAGAGCTTTGATTTGACATCTTAATTGTCAAAATCGGTTGTCTGTGGTCGGAGAAGCTTGGTAACACACAGACAGACAGTCGGAAAATTTATAATAGATAAATAACAAATTGGCGTGTCTGCCTGCACACACCAAAGTGCTGCAGCCCAGGCACCCAAGAAGGGAATCGTTTATTCATTGAGCTTACACTTGATAGACATTCCTCAGAGTGAGAGCTTTGATTTGACATCTTAATTGTCAAAATCGGTTGTCTGTGGGCGGAGGAGTTTGGTAACACACAGACAGACAGACACACAGTCGGAAAATTTATAATAGATAACAAATAACAAATTGGCCTGTCTGCCTGCACACAACAAAGTGCTGCAGCCCAGGCACCCAAGAAGGGAATAGATTATTCATTGAGCTTACACTTGATGCCAACAGGAATCACCAACATTGTCCATAGCAAATGAGTTAAAAGATACTTGTAAAACAAATGATTGTCAACACGTCAGTCCCATGAACTTGTGAATAAAGGAAGAGGATTAGTTTAAATAATGGGCTCTTGTTGGATGCCACCAAGAATAATTCGTTTTCTTCAACTGAGGCAATGTGTGGTAAATCCCTTGCCAAATTCAATTCAAAATACAAAGGAGGCCTGGCTTGGAGAACAGTCATGCTTGGGGCCTGGGCCAGACTCGCGTAACAAAGTTTCATGAACACCGAGTCTTTGCTAGTGAGGACTCGCAATACTCAAATACTCGGCCTCATGAACACCTAGCTTGGGAATTCATGACAACAAACAGGTTGATGAACAATGAGAAGTCAGTGAGTAGTAATTAGTGTCTGCTGACTGCGAGAGGTTGCACTGTAGAAATGACTGCGTTATGGCTTCGGTGGCATGAAAGGAGAGAAGAGAGGCAAGAGCAAAGGGGTTTAAGATGCTATGCAAAAAGGTTAACTGTTTATAGGGCCACACATGGATAAAGTGGATTGCCTGAAATTGGAGCTAGGAGCTGGAAATAATGTTGAATGAAGACACAAAACAGGTTGGGAGATGTGAGGAGGTTGGAGCAGGGCAAGGAGGGGTGTGATTGGTAGATATCTGGCAGCGTTTTCATAAGCAACATGCTCAATTGAACATTTGAGAAAAACAATTTCCCGCACGCTCTGGAAAAAAAAGTCCAACCTTATTTTCGCCAAATGCTCGGAAATATAGAGACAAACATTTGTTGTTTTTTTTCCTTCAACTCTGTTCTCATTGACATTGTAGTGTATGATAGTTGACTCTTAAAATATTTTTCACAGAAGAGTCATTTGGCTACAAATCATCCCCTCAGTCCTGCAGTGCTCTCTCCACCAAACTTGGTTTGGAGATAATCCAATTCAAAGTTCACACATTTCTACAGTGTAAAAGGGAATTTTAAAAAATTGTATGCCACCAACTACCCAATGATTGTCAAAATAGTAATTGTATGAATACAGTGTCGAGAGGATAACAAGACAAAGCCATAGAGAAAGGTAAATAAATACAGAAGCTGCCGTACAAGCTTTTAAATGGTTTGTGTTATGCACAGGGTGTCTTTTTATGCCTCGATAAAGATTTGGAATAGATAAAAAAATAAAAAATATAAAATATCTGGTATTTTTGCAAAAGATTTGAAAAGTATCTTAGTTTAATTGGTACTAAGTGGCAGGATCAACTTCTATGTAGGCTCTACCATTGTCTTTCAACATCTCCAACCATCATTTTTACTCCCTTCAATTGTTTTGAAGCATTTGCTACAACTTCCCGTATCTTAACTAGGAAGTGGCCAATTTCTCTCCCAAATTTTGCACACACTGTCTTTGACATTACCCAAGAAGAGTTAGAAATCAAGAGAGATGATGCTAATTAACATTGGAGACCAGGCAGAAGGCCTCTCCGCTCCCAATCTATTTGTTTGAAAAGCTTTGATGCAAGTCCCCATTTAATATCATGTGTTGCGTTTTATAAATTATTTCTATTAATTTCTAAGATATTCAATTCTTTATCCTGGTGAAACTGGACAAGAGTTAATTTTGTTTTTCTAGTCACTTTCTGTATAAAAAATTTTTTTCGTTCAGTTTTTACCCTTCTTCACAAATTGCATTACGGTGTAAAAACAGATGTCTGAATCTTTTTGACACTTACTAGCAACAAAACTGAGATAATTTTCTAAATTTTAGCAAAAGACCAGGTGTTTTTATCTTTTTTAGTCTTTTAGCTATTTTTATTCTTTACCATGGAAAATAAAGGAAACCATGTATTAACCACACAATACTGTGACGGCATCAAGGAAACATTGTAAAAAGAACACAGTGAAATCGAAGTTCAGACCAAATTTCACAGAAATAGGGGATTTAAAAATAGTAAAAAAAACAAAATTAAACCTGTTTAATGTATCTTGCTGAAAATTTGTGGATAAAAATTATGCAAAAGCGGATGACCTAATATTCAGGTGCAAGGTTCGTTAGTACTTTCTTACTTGTTTGATTTCTCTCAGACCATGTTGAGGAGATGGCTAGCAGAAGACAGTGTTGATTCTTTAAAAGGTTCCCATCGTTGCAACGTAAGTATTGACAAAAAATCACTATTTTGACTTAATAACCTTCAGTGATCTCTATCTATTTTGATCCAGCAAAGAAATTAGACCAAGCACTTAAATTAGACTATGCACTTAAAGATGAGTGGCACAAGACAATAAGCCAAGTGGTCAGCATAATATTCGGGAAAATAATGTCAGTCTCTCTATTTTTCTGAGCATTGGAAAAATAGTCACTTCATGGAATTTAAGGGACAAAATAGTAAAAGCACCACTGACCTCTATCTGGATACAATGGATGGTGAAGGTGAGATGATCCATCAATCCGCAGGCTGATTGCGCTGTGATTGTCACATCCTGGGAGAAGTTGCCACGGATTGCCCTTGATGAAGTCACTTGTCCTCAAACACAATGACATTTTTAAGTATGCATTTTTAATTGTTGCAAATAAAAATTACAAAGCTAGATACAGCTTGATCATACCCTTAACCAATCTAATAGTGCGGCTGATTGGAAATCTTTAAGCGTTTCTGACATATAATAATGCATCATTTGCCTGCCTCATGAAGAACACATAAAACAGATATAAAAAATTGAAGAATCTTAATAACAGTGCAGAAAGTGGTTATGCAGCGAGAAGCTTCAGCTGGCTAGCAGGTAACTTTAGGTGAAATAAATAAAATAAATATGGACATTTGTATAGCGCTAATTCATGGTCATCATCATACTCTAAGCGCTTCACAATACCATATCCCTGGCAGAAAACCAACACTTTTAACATGAGGAGACAAACCGTCTGTTAGGCGTGTTATAATATTTCAGACAAAGACAAGATTCTCTGATCAACAACCAGGGGGACCTACGAGCTTTACATCCATCTCAGATAGGATCGGGTTAGAGTGGTAAAGTGCCTTACCCAAGGCCACAATGTCAATGGCCAGTGGCTATAAATGGGCAGCGGAGCTGGGAAGTGACCCAGCATGTCACCACTCCAGACACAAGCCACGATCATGATTGCTTGCCTCTTGCATTAAGCAAGTTGTGTAAACCATTAAGCCATTGACATCACCGTGCTGACCATGAAAAAGTCCTGAAGATTTGCATAATTGAGAAGAAAGAGAAGTCAATGGTACCTGTTTCTTCATCAACCAAAAACCAAGGGTTGTACCCGTGGACGTGAAAGCTGACTGTAGCTTGACCAGAATAAACTGCTGCTCTGGTCTGGACAGTGGTTACATGATGATTTGCAGGAAAGGGACACTTAAGTGACAGTATCCTCGGCTGCTGAAGAAACTGTGGCTCTGGAACTAAGACAGATACACTCTGATTATGGCTTGAGTTGTTGCTGATTTTCATACAGATGATGCTTTTTTATTATTTTTTTTGTATGAATTTTTGCTTGTTTAGACTTTTTAATATACAATGTTTGCTTTAGCTGTTGTTTAACTTTACAAATAAAATAACACTTTAAAGTTGATGGTTATAGAATATTATGGAATATATATATATAGTTGTATGAAGTTAGGGAGGCAGGCAGGCAGGCAGGAAGGATGTAGGGTTGAAAGTTAATTCCTCCTACAATATTGGTAGGTGGGCTTTGAAATTTTGCATGTAAAGTCAGTTTTGTGTCCAGATGGTTTTAAACTAAAGAAATGACAAGGTTTTACAGGGAATAAGTCAGAATTTGAGAAAACCTGTTTTTTACACACAAAACTCAACACACAAGACAAGATAAACCTGTCGAGTTCAAAACACAGAGGTGCACCCCTGGGTCTGTATTAAAACTCCAAAGTTGTTTTGACAGCACCAAATTGGATACGTTTTTGAACAAAGATGACAACATTGACAAATGCTGTGCTGCTGCGACCAAAGGTGTAAAGTTCTGTTGTAGCTTGTGTTCAGCCTTGAATTGGCTGAACTCACTTCGGACCTCATTATTGTACTCTGTGCTGACCAGTCTGTACATGAGTGTGTATGTGTGAGAGTGTGTCTGTGTGTGTGTGTTTGAGAGAGAGAGATAGAATGTATGTTTGTGTGTGCGTGTGAGTGTGTGTGTGTTTGTGTATGTGTGTTTGTGTGTATGTTGTCTTTTGCAAAGCATTCTCAAATCCAAAATTAATTGCCTTCATTAGACAATACAGATAATTCTTATCATTATTATTGTTGTTCTCTATTATTATTATTATGATTATTATTATCATTATTATTATTATTATTATTATCATTCCTTTTGGTAGAAAAATTCCAAAGACTTTGAATGGATTTAAGTTTGCATTCATTCATACATCCCCATTTTTGTGTGCACCAGCACTGAGCAGTGTTGCTGCCATATTGATGTGAAGAACATAGATAGAAATATTTGTGAAAAAGATTTAGACAGCAAGAATGTTCAACTCACAAAAAACCCAAAATGGCTCAATATGGTTTTAGCATTAATTGAAGTGGGGGTGGGGGGGTGGGGGGGGCGGGTAGGGTTCAGTTTTTTTGTTTTTGGTTGTTGATTTGTCTTGTTTTTTGTTTGTTGTTTTCATTTTGTTTTGTTTCGTTTTGTCATCCATATCCCTTCATACTGCCTAGACGGTTATGGGACCTAGCTCCAAGGAGCCGAGAAGAATCATGGATCACAAAAAATGAAGACAGGCAGAGGATCAGTCCACCGTGCCTAATCCTGCGAGGCGTAATGATAAATACAAGGGGTATTACTCGATCTTAAGCCAAACAATAGTTGTTGTTGCTGTTGCATTGGTGGGGTCTGCTCAGTGATAAAGACTAATGAGCCATTTTGCCACAAGGCAATGTTTTTTTAGCTTTATTTGTTTGTCTGTTGCAACCTGATACCCTGGGGATAAAAAATTTAAATAACTGTTTCCTGCCACTGGCAACGGTTATTCACAGCTAGAAGAAAGTAAAGCAAACCACATTTGATTCCTGACTTACCACCTTCCACCAATACTTTAAGCCCATACAATCTTTCGACATTCCGACCTTCTGTAAAGTCCATTTCATGTCCAACACTGATGTTTTCAACATCCATTTGGTACACGTTGACTATAGGGATGGGAGACCGTAAAGAAGAAGTTGTGTAGTCTATGACGTCTCCCTTTGGGCTATGCCTGCAATGAATGGGAATATGAACATGAATATGAACTTCTTTGGTCCAGGAGGGAGATTTGCTTAAGATACATTGCCACATGAACAAACAGAAACAGCAGAACATAAAATACAATTTACAAAGTGCATTTCTTACAGTATTTTTAAATAAACAATGAACAGGTTAGGTACAGCAGAACATGAAACACAACTTCTGAAATTATTTTTTCCTTAATATCCATGAGTGTGAATAAGTTATTACAGTCGCATTAAAGTTCTCAACTCACATTTATGCGTCTCTTTTAGACATAATTGCATTTGAATATCAAGTCAGTTTATGATATGTGAGAAATAGCACAACACCAGAATTTCATAGTCTATATCATCGTTTGCATAGTCTGTATCATCATTTTTAATAATATAAATATGATATACAACGCCGAATAATTTTAAAATTTGTCTTTTTTAAAATTTGTTTCTCTGGACTCCTATACAATTGCCGTCCCAATTGTTTACACCGCGGCCATTGTGGAAAGTGTTTGCCAAGATTTTTCTCCTGTTCCCCCATATTTATAATTTTTTGTTTTTTTGTTGTTTTTTTAGGGGGGGGGGGGAGGTTAGTTTTATTTCTGTTTGTTTTTCTTTAATTTTCAGGGTAATTTAGTTCCTTCTTTTTAATTGAAGTCAAAAAAAGTTTTGTATACTAGCACGATTGATTTTTTATGGAAATAATTTAAACCCAAAAGTTTGTGAATCTATAAAATATTCTATTATAATATTTGCTTTAAATGATTATCACATTTCTTATTAGGGTGGAAGGGACGGGGTGAGGAAGCAAGGGTTGGGATGAATGTTGTGGTGTTTAACGCATACGCACAGTCAGACGTTTAACAAGCATGAATATTGTAATAAGCTATTTTCTTTGTGTCACAAACTGAATTCAGTTGTCCATCACGTATCAAGCTTCACAAGAAAAACAAAACAAAACAAAAAAAAAAGAAATCAAACAAACAAACAATCTCCCTTATAAACAAACAAAACCAACACAAAAACCCTCAACAAAAAAACAACCACCCCCACACAAAAACAAACAAAAAACAACAAACAAACAAATTTAAAAAAAAGAAAAGAAAAAAACCCCAAGCAAACCAAAAACAAAAACTAAGAAGTGCAACCAGAAAGCCAATCTGGTAATTTGACTTTTTTGTGTTAACAACCGGGACGACAATTGTACCAGAGTGACTGTTTTTCCTTGGAAAGTAAGTTGGAAAAATGCATGAGGATTATCCTTGCAGCCAACTCCCTGAAATAATCAGGATAGTGATTGAATTTTGTTTTTAATCAAAAGATTCAATTCTTTAAAATACATTGAAGTGTGCCACAGCCTAGCTTCATTCAAAATAATTGCTAATAGTTTACTAATGAGCAAAACACAGCAGGGAGATGCAACAAAATGCATCATGTGTCACAAAGCCATTAATTTGTTCAGAGCCAGAAATAATGAAGAAAAAATTAGTTGAGCTACATACCATCCTATGATGTCGCCTTCCTGAACCAGGAAAGATTCCTGTGGTTCTAGTTGTACACTCACACTTCTGGACGTCTCTATGGAAAATGATATAGTGGGAACTGTATAAGTGGTTGGGGCTATTATAGTTAGATACAAGAAAATCTATGTGCAGAAAGATCAATACATCAATGATAGAGAAATACGATAATATATGCAATGTGACATAATACTGTAATCCATTTATATAGCACCAAATCCACAGAGTGCTCTAAAGCACTATCAATGGCGTAATCACCAATCAACTATGGTTGATGATTTTGTCATTGTCAGAAATACCATGCAAAGCTGCTGATAGCGATGACCATGCTAAGCACAGGTGAATTGTTCTGTAGGGATTGATTTTTGGAATCTTGCCTTCACAGCGGCCTTGCATTTGATTTCCAACTGCAAAGGGTTCTTTAATGTGTGCAAAATGCACACAGGACTTCCTAGTTTACTGTCTATCTCCAATAGGAATAGGTGCAAGATTCAACCTTCTTAGGACCAGGGAGTGGCTTCCGACCAGAAAAAATGGCCCATCATTTTTGCTTTTCATGGGACTTCAACCCGCAGCTTTCCGAACTGAGAGGTCTCTACATCTAAGCCACAAGCGAGTGACAACCGACCAGAAATTGACCAGAAAAATTTGCTATTCATAGGACTTGAACCCAGGACCTTTCGCTTGAGAGGCGATCACCATACCTCTCTGTCATGTTCTCCCCTATAAAGGAATGATAGAAACACATGAATACAAATACAGTAAACTTTGATAATACCACCCCCGACCCCCACACAAACACACATTGGTTCCACTTTAGCCTGATACAGAACTTTGGGTGTCTCAAACAGACATTAAATGAATTCCTCTTTTAACTTCGAGAATATAGCTACAAGAAGAGAGTGAAATCAACGGTTACAGAATCATCTGCTAATATCATCAACCAATCTGCAGGCAGCAGTAAAACTGACCACTGATGGATGAACAGAAGAATGGATGGATGAAAGGTTCAATTGAGTGATGGAGGGTGATAAGATGACCAGCCAGCTAGCCAGCCAGCCAGTCAGTCAGTCAGTCAGTCAGTCAGCCAGCCAGCCCGCTAGAAAGACAGACAGTCAGCCAGTAAGATGGAAATACAGACAGACAGGTAGGTATTTTGGTAAAGAGACATAGAGACAGACAGTAGCTTGAAGAAAAATAAAGTCAAGACAAAACAAATACCACCAACAACAACATTTATTTACCAATCATGTACCAGACAGGTGTGGCACCAACCAACCGCAGCACGCTCTTCTTCCCGTCACCACTTCCAAGATGCACCAGTCTCCATATCATGAGGGTGAGGGGCCTGACACGGGCACGCAAACTTGCTTGGTACTGCCATCCCACTACACGACCACAGCACGGGAAGACAGTCTGCTGGGGTCTCGGCCGAAGAAGGTAAAGGCGATTTGCTAGGAGAATATGACAAGATGGGAGGTTACCCCCAGATCCCACAGTCAGCAATAAACATTTGGTGTATACAGTTCAACGTGCATTCCTTGTAGTCCATAATACAAATTCTAGGAACAAATAGCTTTAGGAAAAATAGTTAAAGAAAAGAGAAAGAAAAATAAGGTTTTTGATAAAAATATGGAACATGCTTAACAAATAAAAGTTTTACATCTGCTTGTTTGATAAATGCATGCGACATTGGTTGGGAGGGAAAGAAAATGAGAAAGTAAAGCAGACACAGAGACAAAGGGAGTGGAGAAAAACAATGTATCTAATAAAGGGTTGATGGACAAAACATGAGATCAAGACAATCTCTTCTCAACTAATTATCTAATTTACAGGTTAAATCAAAGAGAATGCAGCAAGCTGAGGAGATGTAGAGGCTTCTGGAAACAGTCACAAGGGGCAAATCCTCATAAAATCAATGACAATGCTCTTGTCAGACAATGCCCTTATGTGGTTTCTTGTACCAGAATTAATTGTTACAGATTGTTCACCTATGCTTCATGCCTAGCATTTGCTACTGGCAGCTTTGCAAGGTTTATTACAATGGCATAATCACAAACCAGCCATTGTAAAGCATTAAGAGCCTATTGTTCTAATGGGGTTAAGCGCAATGCAAATGCTACCTATTATCATTAATTTTTTAACATGTTACTGGTAGTTGAAAAATATTCCCTAAGATAGAGCATAAAAAAAATTATGCAGTACCCGTAGGTTGAATGTCCCTTCCATTCCGGCATTGCCAGGGTCTTGGTGTGCCAGCTGCAGTTAACTCCCCTGTTGCACAGGCAGTTGGGTGGGAATAGAGGGAAGAGCACTTGTGGCATGGCAATATAGCTGGGGGTAACAGACATGGATGAGAAAAAGGGAAAGAAAGAAATGAGAAAGAACTAGAGATTGATGGGAAAAAAAGAGACAGAAAGAGAAAGAGAAAAAAAGACATCGAGCAGAGAGAAAGGAGAGAGTAAGGTGAGGGAAAAATGAGCAAGGAATTGTGTGTGGATAAGCGAATGATTATGATAGTGAATGGGTGATTAAGTTGGTAAATCAGAGGGAAATTGGGTGAAGGAATGAAAAATAATGATTAGAATGGGAGTCTGAAAGCAAGCATCAAAAGCAGTTCCTGATACTCACCTAACATTACT
>JBCIKM010337588.1:0-11309 GCA_039654465.1 Melibe viridis
GGGATGAGCATTGAGTTGCAGACAAGACAACAAAAACAGGACATCACAGAAAAGGGGAAAAAGTAAGACGATAACTTAAGTGTAAAAGAAAAGAAACAAATAGAAGAGCCCACCAGGGACTCCTACCAACCATCCGGTTGAAAGAATTAATTATAAAGAAAATACAGATGCAATTCATGTCACAATTTCTCAGAGATATGAAACAAAAGAATGCAAAATATATTCTCAACAAAACAAAACTTGAAAAAAAAACAGACAACAACAATCGATATAGGCACAAATCTGTAGTTACAAACTTCAGAACAAAAAAAATTGAGTTCAAAGAACACAACAAAGTATGAGGAAAGCACTCTGGTCCTAAAATTTGTTTGGTGTTGGTTTTATTAGGGCACAGTGACACTCGAGGATAATGGAGGCACCCTGGAGGAAAGCAAGACGATAGATTAGTTAAAAGAGCAGAAAGGCTATGACCCTGCCAGAAAATTTCTACAGAGAGATAATTTACAGACGGGGAGGGGGGGGGGTGCATCATCCTCACTACCATTTCACACCAAAAAAAAAAAATCTCCCACAAATTAGAGCAAACACACAAACACAGAGGCACATGAAACGCAAGTGAGTCGGGCAAGACCATCTTACACAAGTTAGCGGTTAACATGTGTGCAAGTGAAATGAAATACTAGAGAGTGCTAGAAAAAGTAAGATGATAGTTCTAGCTAAAAGACAAGAAACAGAAACAAGTAGAGGTTACCAGTAGCAGGGACATGTCAAACCGTATTCCCCCATTGGATAGACCACCTGGTCAGAACAAAAAAAAAACAAACAAACAAACAAATTTTAAATAAAAACATAGGAAGACAAGTCAACATCATATCTGTAATTTACTAACTTAGAAGCAGAGACATTGCTTTGAGACAAGTCTATTTCTAGTTCTTCACATAAAAATAAAAAGTGATATAAAAGACAGGAGGACACACATAATTACAGACAAGCACAAATCATCAAAAGTGACAAACAAACAAGGTGAAAGTGAAAATAAAAAAGGAGACTCATTACGTCAATCATTGTGATATATGAGAAAGAACTCTGAGAGTAAAAGAACAAAAAAAGGAACGAAAAAAAAAGAAAAAAATGGAAATCTTGAAACAACTTAAAAACATTACCAACAGGGACTTGCTTGCTTTGTTTATTGCTGGTTTTAGGGCACCACCACAAACAAAAAGGGTCATAAAGTCGGCCAAGGGGAAAGCAAGATGATAGATTTGATAATTAAAGGAGTGGATAACATTTCAGCCTGCCAGAGACTAATTGACAAGAGTCCTTTCCAAAAACACACACAGGGAATCTTTACTATTAAAGTTAGAATGGAGATATTAGGACTTCACTTGGCAGGGGGGAGTGGGGGTGGGATCAGCAATTTACTGCTTCAATTATTTACATATGTACAGGAAAAAAAATATTAATACATCAGCTAAAGATATACAAACACAATTTTTTACTTTTTCTTCTAGATGAAAATAAAGCATGAAAAATACCACCTTGACCTGACAGTATCACATTTTCTATTATATAGTATTGTTATGTTTTCAATTTCTGCTGCCTATCATCACCATCACTTGTATGTCTGTTTGTCAAGGATCTAGCCAAAGAGGAAAGTAGAATGATAGAATTAAATAAAATATGAGAACAGGTTCAAATCACAACAAAAAAAGAGATGGCTATCTAACAGAACACAAATTATTATATAGTCTGTTCCCAAATAAATGGTTCAGTTGGGTTTTTCCCCCCCCTTTTATTTCTCAGCTATCATATGATGAAGAGCTATGAAACTATGAGTGCGGCCCTAATCAATTTGTCTTGACTGGATATGAATTTAGTTTTCTTGATGTCAAAATAAGAAAGTTTTCTTTAACTTAAATATAGAAAAAATTGTACCGTCCTCTTGTTCAGCAAGTTGTTTGACAGTATCAAATCGAAAACATATCATGCTATCATTCCCTGCCAAAAACATGAGTTTATTAACCTCATTGAATTTAGCTGTTTACAATGGCGATGAAGTCTCCCATTTAAAAACAACAATGATCTGCCATCAATATACTTTTACGCGTAATAGCATTTGGTGTAGGGAAAAACCAGCTGTACATAGGAATTTTCAGTCTGTCAAAATCATATTTCTATAACAGAGAAAAATGTACACATCCTCCCCCAAGGGTGAAAGAAAATCACAGATCACTTCATGCTCTCTTTCAGGTATCTCGCTATTCAACCGCATAGTGAGTACTTTTTTTCTATAGAGATGACTAAAAGCAAAGGCTATTGCGTAAACATTCCAAAGCCATTGGCTAACTGCAAGGAGTAGATAAGGAAAGAATCTGGACTGAATGGACCTACCTCAACTAAAAACAAACAAAACCCAAACGAGGCAACACCTGATGATCTCTAAAATTCATACGAATAATTCAGTGAACCCTTTTAATTCAGAGTGTGTCATCTTTTTAGGGAACAGACGTGTTTGATGTGCTTGAAGTGCGGCCTTTATTTACATCCAGTATAACAGCAATACACTTGAAATAGAAGCAGACACAAGATAAATTTGTCTTTACAATAACTCAGCATATTGCAATCAAACACAGATCACGACCTTTAAAAATCTGTAAAGCTCTATCGTTTTCAATCCTCAGAAACATCAAAAGGAAGTCTACTTAGTAAATTCCATCTACAAGTAAATTTTTTTGTAAACGAACTATAGCAGTGTTTGCATTTTTTAAAGAAAACACCAGAGAGAGTGCCAGAAAAAGTGAGTTAAAAGACAAGAAATAGATGAAGAGCTCACCGGGGATAGGCTCTGCGCTAAACACAGTGCCCTCTAAACTTTCATGTGAGGAGAAAATAGGTTAAAGGGACAAATTTTTCAGGATTTTAAAAGGGAAATTGTTTAACTTATATGCTGCAAGAGATTGTAATAATAGCTGCTTCCTCTAAGTCTTCGACAATCCTTGTTGCACCATCCATCACCTCTTGTAATCTATGACACTGTCTCAATGCATGTGTTTGATTTGTTTTGTTTTCAAGAGTTTTAGGGCCCCAAGATACATGGGGGTTCATACTGGAGCCAAGGAGAAAGTAAGATGATAGAAATAGTTAAAAGAGAAGACAGGTCAAAACCACATGGACCTCAATTGCAAATTTTGACAAAGGGGGACTCCATGTATTCTTTTTCAATTTTTACTAAGATGTCCATATAGTTGAACTCATAGCTTCTAAGGGTATAAGACATTTCAATAGACAAAGCTGACTTATAAATTTTTAAGTTTTTGCAATCTATAAGATTATACTGTCTATTATTATACAATGCTAGGCTGCGTACTGATAGTGGAGCAAAAACTGAAGCAACAGAGACATAGCGGAGGATGTGAGAGAAGTGGAAATCCGCTATAGATAGCAGAAAATTGAGACCCTGGGATTTATAAATAGAAGACAGATGATTTACACTTACTAAAAAAATAAATATATCGTCTCTCAAACACACATCAATGGCACAGAGAGATGATTTACAAAGGCAGAAATTAACATCTCTCTTAACGAAAATTAACGCTGGCTGCCACCCATCACAGTATAATGAAGACCCAAGACCCCCTTTGTTTACTGGAGTTATGCATGTACCACAATAAATGAAATTGGGGATGACAATGGAGTCATAAAGGGAAATAAGACTGCAAAACACACACACACACACACACAAAATGGGGAGGGGGGAGAGTAAGACAATAGCTTCAGTTTAAAAGAAAAGAAAAATAGAAGTAGAAGTGCCCAACAGGGGCAACACCCACCAACCATATGCCTCCGTGCATGGAATTGGAAATGAAGACTATCACAAACACTGATCATTCTGAACAACAGTGCTGCTGTTGGTTCTCCAATCAATATGTCATGCTCAAAATGTCAATCTTTACCAAACTTTTCAGCACACTCCATCTTTAACAACATAGGCCTAATTGTGAGAAAAACGTAAGAGGACATTACAAAAAAAAAACAAAAAAAAAAACACAAAAACCAACAGAAGTCCTATTTACAATCAAATCAGCATTGAAGTCTATGCAACAGAGCAAGTCATCACATATTTTCCTTAAAGGCAGTCATCTTTTATGACAGACAATGCATCCGGAGTCCGATGACAAACAGAAACATTGTGAACAAGATTTCATTATAGTCGAAAGTGACTGAATTCAAAATGATGCCAACCAAAATGTCCCACTGGTTATAACAAAGCTAGCTAACTCAAAACCAAAAAATAAAAAACAAGTCTTAGTCAGTTAAAGATTGACCCCACCCCCCTCCCCCAGCTTTGATCTAAAAAAAAATTGTGTCTCATTCAATCCTCTATCTTTTTAATATTGGAACCTACTTGTACCACAGACTTCAGAGGATTAGCGTTACACTGTTAACCCCGAGAGCCTATATTAACCAAAAAACAATCAAATCTATGAAAAAGACATGAAGAAAAATGCTTTTTAAATTCAAAACACTTTTTTCTCCGGACCAGCGAGCAGGTTAGTGGACAGGAAAATCATGCTGTGCAAACTGTCTGGTTTGATGCCATTGCGCCTGGTGTCAATGACCTCAGCCTTTTTGGAAAAGAGTTGGGAGGAGTTGATTGAAGTGGCAGGGATACACAGATACTTCTGGGCTAACACTTTCAGATGCGGAAACTGCACCTGGTTCAGTCTCCACCACTGTAAGGGGTTCGAATTTCTTGGAATGTTAGCTTCCTTGAAGTACCGCCGGCTTTCATTGTCTGCTTCGGAGGACGTTGTCTTCTGAGCACCTGCTTCAGAAACTTTACGATCAAACATATTCCAAAATGAAATGCTGTTGGAATCATTGTTGAAATTGGACTCTGCACTATTCTCAGCATCAAGAGCAGATGCCGTCGAAATTATTTCAGCCAGGAGTCGGTGCTGAGAGCTCTCTAAAGCAGCAGCATCTGTGAAAGCATGTCTTTTGAATCTGGGGTCAAGCAAGGTAGAAACTGCGAGAGTGTAATTGCTCTCCAAGTTTGCAAACTGTGTCTGCATTTGATGCAGAAGAGCACTTTTCAACGCTGACTGCGGTCCTGGAGTAGCTACGCCGGATGAGGCAATCACTTGCTGTAACAATGTGGCAATTGGGATGACCTTGGACATAGAGGCATAGGGCTCAGTGCACAGCTCTCTGGTTGCAGCTTCAAAAGGACGAAGGACATCGAGGACGAGACGAATCAACTCCACTTCATCGTCACACAGACACATGTGGTCTTTGCCCAGAAAGCAGAGAACAGTATTCACAGCCTCAAATTGTTCCACCATCCGCTCCATCATGTGAAAAGTGGAATTCCACCTGGTCTCCACTTCTTGTTTCAACTTGTGAACGGGCAAACTGTGTTGTTGCTGAACGGCTGCCAGAGTGTCAGATGCTTTCACACTCCTTTCAAAATAGGCCACCGCATCGCTAGTCTTCTTCTGTATCCGAGCCACCTCTGCCACTGACTTGAGGGCTGTAAGGACACAGCTGTTGAGCATCTGACCAAAGCAAGACAGATGTTCCCATCCCGTGCTCAGTGTGGCTGCACTGATAGTACTGTCTTTGTTGTCAGAGATGAGTGAGATGATTCTTTCACCAATTCCCCACTCATCAGTCACCCTCTTCAGGTTCACGGCAATAGCATCACCTGTGGTACAGAAAATTTAAAGAAAAAAGAAATAAAATCAAGCAAATTAAAATTAACATAGAGTTGAATGGCACTTTCAACCTGAAATAAGTTCACTTGATATTGGCCTCCCTCGTTATCAAACAATACCCTTATTAAAAAAAATGAAAAACAGACAAAGAGTGGTTAAAGGTCTTAAGATAAAAAGCAGACAAAGAGTGGTTAAAGGTCTTATGATAAAAAGCAGACAAAGAGTGGTTAAAGGTCTTTTAATGAAAAGCAAAGAGTGGTTAAAGGTCTTTTAATGAAAAGTAAAGAGTGGTTAAAGGTCTTATGATGAAAAGCAGACAAAGAGTGGTTGAAGGTCTTATGATGAAAAGCAGACAAAGAGTAGTTAAAGGTCTTTTAATGAAAAGCAGACATAGAGTAGTTGAAGGTCTTTTCATGAAAAGCAGACAAGAGTGGTTAAAAGTCTTTTTATGAAAAACAGACAAAGAGTGGTTAGAGGTCTTTTAATGAAAAGCAAAGTGTGGTTAAAGGTCTTTTAATGAAAAAGACTAAGAGTGGTTAAAACGCAGACAAAGAGTGGTTAAAGATTTTTTAATAAAAAAAACAGACAAAGAGTGATTAAAGGTCTTTTAATGAAAAGCAGACTAAGAGTGGTTAAATGTCTTTTAATGAAAAGCAGACAAAGAGTGGTTAAAGGTCTTTTAATGAAAATCAGACAAAGAGTGATTAAAGGTCTTTTGATGAAAAGCAGACAATGAGAGGTTAAAGGTAGGCAACAAATTCATTGCCCATAACTCTATACATACAGTACTGAAATGGATAAATTTAAATGTGAAATTGCATATGACTTGCCGCTAAGAGTATTTAAAATCATAATGTATTTCTTGGAAGCCAGAAGGCCATCAAAATCATTATTTAAGTGAAAAAAATGTTAAATGCAGGCACGCTGGTTTCACAAGTGGCAACTAAAAATGAATAGCAAAGATAATTCTTTAGATTTCACTGTCATCACTTATAAAAAACAATTACAGAAGAAAAAAAAAGGAAACTTACTCGTATTCTCTTCAGTGATATCAAAAGTCTCCAAGACAACGCTAGACATCTCCCAGGAGTCTCGGATGAAATGTGCAGTCAGGGTGATATAGCTCTGGCTTTCTCTGTAGATCCAAGACTCGACTGTCAGAGCAAAGTAAGATGCAATGACAACTTCCAATTTGATCTTGTTCTTCGTCTCTTCAGCAAGTTCAGGGAGTATCGTCTTCACAATAGATTTTTTACTCGGCAGATCATAACGGCTATCCAAAATTTTGACAAAATTTTGGAAACCAGGAGATTCCACGATAGAAATTGGGAGGAGATCAGAGGCGATCATTGACATGAGAGCCCGGTTCATTGTCTGACGGACTTTTTCCATGCCGTAGGGCTTTCTCACACTAGATGGTGTGCTGTTTGTCAATGTGGGGATGAAGTTTGTGGTGACATTTACAGTTGGAGAAGCATCTGACTCTGCTTTAATGATTGCCTGAGTCAACGACTTAGGTCTCCGACCCCGTATTCCTGGCCTAGTGATGGGCTTCCCCATTTTGGCTTTCATTTCCAAATAGAGATCCATTTCAGCCTCTTTCTGGGCCTCTGCTTCCTTATACGTTGCTGGGTGCTTAACACGTAAGTGTTTGAAAAGGTTCGATGTATTGTTGGCATGGTGGCAAAGTGAATTGCAAATTTTGCACCTTGCTCTCTGGTGCTCATTGGGCATTTTTTCAAAGTAATACCATACAACACTGCGAGGTCTCTTGGGACCTTTGGGCTGATCTTTAGTCATTATTGATTTCCGTGTTTCAGACATTTCAGTGAAATACTTCACAAACTGGTTGTTTTTTTAAATCAAATTTACAGTTCTCTTGTCAAATAGATCCTTTCAGAAAAAGAAGCAAAAAAGATTTTGAAAATCCATGCAAATAACACATTTCCAGGTTCAGTTTCCAGTACAACTCCCACTCAAAAAGGTTCTGTGAAAGAAATTTGTTCTCTATATGTGCTGTATATACGAATTTGAAACAAATAAATCTGGCTAATATTACTTAAACCAAAGTGGAACAGGGTAATTTGCGCTAAATTCTAAAAGTCTTCTCCTCAAATTCAAAATTAGCTGAAACTTCACACATCCTACTAACACTACCACAAAGCTAACTATTTCTACTTTTTCTCACTGACCTTACTTACTCCAGGTAAATTATCAGTCCCTCAGTATCACTGACCAACAATGGTTGCAACTTTGAACAAGAAATCCCTGAGCTTCTACTTATCATTGCTTCCGGGGAATTAATGCTCTAAGTCATTAATTTTTTAACTTAATTCAATGTTATGTGATTTTTAGTCAATCTGATTCCTTGGTTGTTGGTGAATTAAATCAGACATCGCCAACTAGCCCGCATATAAATACACATATACGTCCGCTACTGCATAGACGACTGGAAGGAAAAGGATTAATATGTGCATTTCAAGTGAAAAAGTTCATTCCAGACTATTTTCCGAAAAAGGTATCAATACGGCCCAGTTTTCTGGAACAAAAGTTGTCAAAAACCACAAAAGCGGAAGAAAAACACCTTTGAGTGAGAGCTGTAAAAGAATGAAAAGCGATGGATTTATAATCCTTTTGATGATATGGCAGAAGAATGTTACAATGTAATCATATAATTAAGATTAGTGAGAAGACAAACATGTCAAGGATAGCCAGCTGAACTCCCATAGCAAAGAGCTTTAGTTATGACCCTGTTTCTTCGCACTCAACTCACTCCAGCCAATCAGAAAAGCTGATAAATTGTAAATGTAGAAATCTACATGACCTTTTGGAGGTCACATTGGTAGAACTTGTACAGTCTTGGTCTTTAGGCTGTGTGAATGGGTTGGCAAAAAGGTGCGCAAGAACATTGCATGAGCGAGAGAGAGGGAGGAGGGGAGCAACTTACCCTTTTGGCCAGCACAAGGTGAAAGAGAGGATGATGAGAGTAAAAAGGTAAGAACCGTCGACATGCTAAAAGGTTACCAAAAGATAGAGATAGGAGAGGTTTGTGTGAGGACACAATCAATTGAATGATGAATAAATGGTTCAATGAGTGGCAAAATTGAAAAAAAAAAAGAACAAAACAAAGCAAAACAGTGAAAGAGAGAACTTTTTCTTTTCATTGAGAGGGAGAGATAGGGAGACAGATAGAAAAGAGAAATAGAATAGAGCAGAAGGGCGCCAGAGAAAAGGATACCTACGCATAAAACTAAGCAACTGGGTAAAAAAAAAAAATTTTAAATTGAACGAAAGAGTGAGAGTGAATGAAATTGCTTTTCTCACCCGGCCCTTCTGATAAAGTGGCAAACCAGCAATATTTAAATTACCAATTCGCCTGCCTAAAGCTACTTCACTGATTTTTACAAACACTCACCCTCAGACAGTGATTATTCACTTTCCCCTCTAATCCTTAGTAAAAATTTTAAGTACCTCAGCCAATAATCTAACCAATGAGTGTAGAACAAAAGTATGCTTAAAAGCTTCAAACAGATATTTTTACTTATTTGCAAAAAAAAAAAAACCGCTTAAATATTCATAGATTTTCACTTTCGGTCTAGCGAGTCGTAGCTTCACCGCGGGTGAGATTAAAAAACAGCCAATGAAAACAACACAAGGTCCTGGTCTGGTCTCTCTATGCATTTCAGAGGAGAATTAACAAGATTTAGTTATTCAGTATTTTGCATTTATGTTTAAGACCTTGACGTGATTCTGAGAAATTGCTGAGTAAAACGGCGTCTTTAGTTCTATCAGAAACAGACAAAAGTTTTTGTTTTTTGATTTTGTGTCTCTATTTTTCAGTCCTGCAAAAATGGTTCTCATAGCTATTTTGACCGCCCTTTGAAGATTGTCCCAATTTATTTTCCACAGTATACTGTGATCACGAATCCGGGAGATGATTTTCACTGTCCTGTAATTTTGTTATGTTTTTGCATGTTTGTGTCTGCGACAGTGAGCACTTGTTGGACTACAGTTCCAAATGACAAGGATGTTTAATCCGACCCAAGCACCCTGATTAAAGCAGCATAAAATAAGACAAAATAAAGGACAAGTCTGTGCAACAAAAGGGTGGGGGGTGGTGGAGGTGAGGAAACAAGGGTAGCTAAATAAGCTTAAGGAGATCAAGCGAAGACTGAAATTGAAATATTGTGATCACACTCAAACAGTAAGACGTTTGGAGTGTCTCTCAAGTCAGAACTTGGCTACCTATCGAATGTAATGAGCCAAAACTTACTTGCGAAGCAATCGGAGCAACAGCCTTTTCAATAGTGCGGCATTTGACAAGCTTTGATATCAAACCAAGGGACACTTCCATGATTGGCTATGTCATCAAATGAAAGGACTATCCAGTGGTAAAATGGATACCGTGAGAGATTGGGACATGTTCGAGCTTTCACTAAGGATTGACTGATAGGTTTTACCCACATAGAACGGAGGGGACAAAAAAAATCAATCAATAGTTTCAATTCCAGTCAAAAGACCAGGCGTATCGAATACTAGACTTGTTTGATAATCTGCCATGGTGGGCATAAACGAGAACCTCATACTGATCGATTACCCCCATTGCACATAAAAATAAAGCGATACCCTTTCTATCTTTTGTCATAATTAAACATTCTTCTGCCATTTCATTAAAACAAAAATTTAAAAAAAGGTTTGATATTATCAGTCACTAAATTCACGTTAGTTTCACTGTTCTCAAATAGACGAATCCACAAACACATCCTTTTCGAGCAAACAATATGGCGCAGGCATCGATGATGTGATGACGTCACTGTGGCGGATGAATATCGATGATGGTCTCCAATTTTTCGGGGAAATATCGCCCTTAACACCCTGCAAGATGTTTCCTAGTGTCTCTAATGTTACTTTACATTCACTATTCAACTTTTTCTATTTCAATTATCTTTAATGAAAAGCAGATTTTGAAGGAATCTATGAAAAATAACTTGGGCTCGATACTAAAATCATGTTGTCTTCGTTGTATCGTATCGTGCTCTGATTGGTTGAAAGTATCGCGCCGTTTTAAAACCTAAATCCTCTGTCATTCGCGCCAGCAGATTTTGCGTGTCCACAAGTATATTTTTTCCCGAAGTCGCAGTATTAGTATAAGCATAACCTACGCTCATAATTGAAAATATTAATTAAATTAAAATTCAGGCAATTTTTTACTCAATCCACTAAATCTGACGTACACATCAACAGTAATTAGATAGTAAGAAGCCAATCTCAGCGGGTTGGTCAAAGAACAGATTTAGATAATTGGGTTTTGTTTTGTTTTTATTTTGCCTGGACTATGCGTAGACCGTGCCTGAAATCTCTGTCAATGAAGAGAAGTCTGTGTTGAAACTGTGGATGCTTCTGTCGCCACCCTTACTGTGACGAGTACAACCTCGTCAAATGACTAACAGTGTTTCGGCTGCCCTTACCTCTTTCCTTTTGAGGGGGGGGGGGGGGGGGGTCAGGAAAGGCGAAAAATTTTTCCGGTCAATTCTGATCAGTTGTCCCCCCCTGGTGGCTAAAAGGTACAGGAACCCCTAAAATCCAAAGAAC